>JAAAKG020118509.1:0-15164 GCA_010014905.2 Druon quercuslanigerum
ATCTTTTAATCTGAAAATTGTGCAACTATCAAGTGTTTCAATTTAATAATGAAATTTCGAAATATTATGTGTAAATCTGACTAAAATTCAAACCAAAGAGATTAAATATTTATCAAAAAGATAAATTTTCGACAAATCAATATATAGGGTAATTATCTAATTAAAAAAATTAATTTCCACTGAAAAAAAAATTTTTTAACAAAAAAATTTTTAAACGAACAGATGTGAAAATAAGTTTCAACAAAACACATTAATTTTCAGTGAAATAGCTAAATCTTAATACAAACATGTAATAATTAAATTATCAAGCAAATAAACTAAATTTCAACTAAAAGCATTATTCTTTAATTTAAAGAAATGAATTTGTTAATCCAGAATTTGAATTTTTTTAACAGAATAGTTAAATTTTTAACCAAATAGATGAATTTTCACCCATAAAGATTAAATTTTTATGAAATAAATTTTTTTTTTATAAAATCTGGACTAGTTATTTTTTCAGTTAAAAGAAGTAATTATTAATAAACAAAAAACTAATTTTTAAGCAGAGATGAATTTTTATTCGAAAAGAATAGTTTTCTATCAGAAAAGGTTAATTTTAACAAAATAGAATAATTTTCAACCAAATAACTGGATTTTTAAACGTATACGGTAAAATATTAAACCAAACATGGAATAATCAAAATTTAAGTTAAAAAATAAAGATATAAAAGCAATAAATTTTTAGCAAAATAGTTACATTTTGTACCAAGAAAATGGTTTTAAAATAAAGAGATGAGTTTTCAATCAAAAACTTATTAAAATAAGTTATTAAATGTATAACTTCTATATAATTTATATATAGTGGACGAAACACTGATATTTTTAATTTGTTTTACATAGAAAATTTTTAAACAAATTAAACAATCGCATTGTCTTATACACTATATATAAACAATATATAAATTTTTCACCTGAGAAGCAATATTTCTGTAGAGGGTTTAAATTTTTTTATAATTATCTTTTCTGGATAAATTCAGCTGTTATTGATTTTAAATACAAATCTTTCTTGGTTAAAATATTATTAGGTATTTTTTCTGAGTTGAGAATTCATCTTTGTTGTCATATTTTTGGTTTTAAAACTTTAATTTTTCTGATGAAACAGTCTCATATTTTTTCATTGAAAATTCCAACATTTTAGATATTATTGAAATGTCTTAATGTATTTCATATCAAATTAAAATCTTTTTTCGGTTAAAATATTAAATAATATATTATTATAATATTATCATCTATTATATTTTACAAATGAGAAATTCTCTTTTTTGGTTGAAATTTCATATATTTGTCAAAAAATCAACTATTATTTAAGAGTGGAATTGTTGTTGGTATGAAAATTCATCTCTTTTACTAAAAAAATGTCTGTAGAGGATTCAGCTATTAAATTTTTTTTCTGTTTGAAAATTCAATTATTGGTTAAAACTTGTACCAATTTGTTAAAAGGCTCAGTTGTTTGGTTTGAAATTTATCATTTTAGTTGAAAATTCAAATATTTTATTAAAATTTAACTTTTTTGTTGGAAATTTATCTTTTTTATTGAGAATTCGTAATCTTGATTTAAAAACAGTAGAAAATTCAACTACATATTTCGTTAAAAATTCTCATTTTATTTTTTTTCAAAAATTATTATCATTGTTATGAAAATTCAATTACTTATTATTGCGAACACTATCATTATAATAACTAATCACTGATAAATCAAACTCCGTTGAAAATTGTACTGTGGACCGATTTTTGTCAAAAAAAGTGCTTTTTGGCACACTCCAACACATCAAAAAAATGCCAAATTTTCATTTTAAAACTATATATCCAACTTTTGACAATATTTGTTGTGACTTTTACAGGAATTGTTCTATGATTAGAAAAGTAAATGAAATATAAAAATTACTGATTTAACCAAAGTTATGAATTCTTACCTATGACCAGAATAAAATTTTTTTCCTGTGTTTAAGAAATCGCCCGAAAATGGCCCGGAAATTCGAAATAGCAGTTTTATTAAAAATTATGCTAAAGAGGGACTTCTGTTGAATTTTTTTATCATGCATTCGTTGAATTTTTTTTTTAGGTAGTAAAAAGCTTACAATTCTTTTTGAATTTGTTATTAAGTTAATTATTCAAGTTTTGTTACTAAGTTACTTTTCAGGTTTTGAAAAAATTTATATTTGCTTCAATTTTTCATTTTGTACGAAATCACGAAATTTCGATATATGCTGGAATTAATTCCACAATTAATGATTTGAGGAGGAATATTTTTGATTCAAAACATTTTGTCATTGATCAAACAATTTCTACTTGTTTAATTTTGTTCATGTTAAATCATAAAAGCCACTTACTTAGATGTCAGAAATAATATTTTTTTTGTTTATGATATTATTAAGTTGTTAATCAATCCATAATTAATCATTCACTTTTAATCACTTTTTATGAAAAAGATGAAAAGAGTTTCATTTCTATGCAAAAAATGGTTTACGCAAGTAATAAATGATGTGACAATTAAAGTATAACTTTTTCTATTTTTTAACTTGAGTGTGTGTTTAACTTAAGTGTTTTATTCATACCAGGAAATACGAACATTTCATCATTTAGCAGGGAAAAAATTGAAGCAAATATAATTTGTTTAAGAAATTTAAAATTGACTTATTTACGAAATATTATTGTCAACATTCATTAAATGTTATAACTGTTAATTCTATCTGAAATTATTTCAAAAATATTTGTAAACTTGTTAGTTATAGAGTTTGAAAAATGTATGTTGAGACAAGTACAAAAAATCCTGTCTTTATCATGAATTTTATATAAAAGCACTATTTTGCATTTTTCGGGTCATACTTAAAATTTATCGAGTGAAATTTATTCTGACTGAAACTTCATTCCGAAAAGTTAATGATAAGTAATTTTGTTCTCCCATTTTTTCGAAAACTAAGCTTTTCCTATTTAATATTCCATCATCTAGACTATAAAAAAATTTAGAATGCATTTTTAGACCAGCCTAATTCAGGCCCTGAATTATAAAATTATATAAGATATTTAGTTTTATGTTAAAATACTCACCCTTAAAATAACGTAATCTACCCATGGTATACTACTAAGGATGATTCCAATTGTGAGAGCCAGTATTCCAAAAAGAATTGCTGCTAGCCTACCTGCAAATAGAAAAAAATAAATTACCAACAAACCTTGATTGAAGCATTAAAATTTTATGACCCAAAGCTTTTTCAAAAATGTTTTTACAATTCCTAAGTATTTTAATCGAAAGATTGAAAAAAGGCTGTCAATCATCATTTTTTTTAAAGAGAAGGTTGCTGTACTAGCCTAAGGCTTACTTTTTAATTGTTGATGTTCGCCATTGGAAAAGTTATTACTCTAGAGAACATGCATAAAAAAAATTTCTTTCATAGATCAGGCTTATCCACTAAATCTAGGTCACATGGTTATTCAGCAATGTCAACTCTAATGGCAGAAATCGTCATTGCATTCTCGTGTTGATACTATAATCACTTAAGGAAAGTCGGATTAGAAAACGTAATTAGAAAACGTAACAGATACACACAATTCTCTTACGATTATCCAGTAATAATGATTACACGTAATTAAAGTCATGTGATCAAAATCGGTTATTTTAAACCGAGGGACAAAAAAAACATAGTTGCTTACTGTTTATGATTAGTTAAGTTAACAGTTACTTATCTCATACAAAATAACAAAAGTCTAGTTACAAAATAAAATGTTGAGAAATGAATAAATTGTTTCTATAAAATTATTTCGAATATAAGTGAGGGCTAAGCGAACGATACATGTTACATCCATTTATTTTAATTTTCCAATATATAGACACATGTTGTATCTTAAAGATCAGGATCTGCATAAATGTCTGATTACAAAAATTATTTTATTTATTCTCGCTGTTACTTACAAAATTGAAATGATTTTATACAGTTTCGTTTCCGTACACTGGATTAATTAACTTTTGGTTAAATATGAATATCCTTGACGGGAAAGATTAAATATTGATAAAAATCCTATAGGAAACTGAAATTATGATGCATTTAAATTCTTCATATTTAGGATATGAGAAATTTACGTCAGTTATCAGATTTCTTGCTTATCGGGAACTTCAGATTTTTTTTTTATTTTTGCAATTGCAATCTACAATTTCATAAAGTTAGATTATTTTTCAAAGTCTATTTGAGAAGCTTACTTTTAGTAATCAGAATTAGCTGCCGTGTGTTTTTCTTTCCATTTATTTTCCCTGAAAAATATTTTCTTTTTCTGAAATCCTGAAAAATGTCCTTTAAGGATGATTCCATATATTTATTTTGTAACAACTTTTCAAACTTTTTGAAAAATGTCGAAATGCTTAAAAACCATTAAATTTTTAAGGAAGAGTGTATTGTAATAACTCCTGGAAGTAAAAATTTTTATTTTATATGATTTTTCGTGTCGCCGCTGAAGCGTTAAACCAAAAAATGACGGTGAATCTATTTTTTAACTAGGATATTTACATATTTTTAGAAAAAAATCTATACAATCACTTGAAATATCAAGAATTTTAAATAAGTTCGACTTTAAATTTTCCTTCATATTAGGTCTAATTTTTAATTTTTTCAATGATGAAAACACACAATTTAAATTAATTTAATTTAAAAAAACCTATTTCGTTTTAAAAGACATAGTATTTAAACAAATGCAAACGTCCTAGTGAAACTTTTTTATCTATTTTCAGTTTTCAAATATTTAAAAAATTAATATATTTAGTATTAAACGATTTTATTAAATAATAAATCCGATTCAAATGTTTTATTAGTCTAAAATATTCCAGTCAATCTGAAACTTTTTACATTAATAAAAATAATAAGGTTTTATTATTTTGCAATATAACTTTCGAATCATTTAAAACAAAATGCAGATCTTTCAATACTTCAAAATAATATTTTTGAATATAATAAGCTTTTCAAGATGCCTGCGAAAATTTGAAAATTTTTTTTAATACAAAATCAAATTTTAATGTAATAATAACAATTAAATAATGATTAATTCTCATTTCTTTATGATTTCAAAAGTGCTCAGTTTAACAAAATTCAATTTTTAATTTTTACAACCTAAAATTGCTTAAAATGATATAATTTAAAAAATGTACTAAGTAATTGGTTCCTTCTGCAATTAAGAGCATTGGAAATGATAGCATTCATTTATATTTTTTAAACAGAAAAAAACTTTTAACTGTACGATTTTAAAAAGTTAAAAATTAAAAATGTCGTAGTATGACAATATCTAATTTACAATTTATTAATTGAGATGTTTTAAAAGCTTTTATTTTATACGTATAATTTTAAAGCGGTTGAAAGAAAAATTAATTAAAACGCCGTTTTTTTAATTCACTGTTTTGTGTAAAACTCCTATTTTTGGGTGAAAAAATCAACTATTATAGAAAAAATTCATTGCTTTTGTTGAATGCCTTGGAAGTTCTTTTTTGTAGAAACGTTAAACTATTCAATTTTAAGTTAAAAAATTATTTCTCTGAATTGAAAATTATATTACTAAATTGAAAGTTGAACTAATTTTTAAAAATTTCAGTTTTCTGGTTGAAAATTCTTGATTTCAGTAGAAAATGTTTTGTTTGAAAAGTTAACTATTTTCTTGAAATATCATCTTTTTGGTTGAAAACTTAACGCTTTTGTTGAAAAATTAAATATTTGTTTGTAGAATTGATATATTTTGTTAAGAATTCATCTTCTTTTGTAGAAAAATAAACATTTTTGTCGAGAACTCGTTTATTAAAAATTAATCTACTTCGTACGAATTTCAACAATTTTGTTGATGTCATTTCTTGGTTGAAGATTCTTAATTTTAGTTCTTAATTAATCTCTTTTAATGGAAGTTTAACTCTTTTGTTAAAAAATAGTTTTGTTTTTGTCTAAAACATAATTTTTAACTGACAGTTTAACTGTTGAGATTAAAATTTCACATTTTTAGTTGAAAATTCATCTCTTACTCTCTAAATTTGAATCAGTGAGATTGCATTGTGAATCAGCAAAAATTCTTACTGTTTCGATTCAATTACCTATTTTTGACTGATATAATTTAGATAGTAGGTTGAAAATGTAACTAATATATTTTTGTTGAAACAAATTAATCTTTTTTATTTAAGAATTCGACGGTTTGGTTAAAAAGTTATCTATTTTCATGAGAATTCGTCTTTTTCGTTGAAAATTGGACAATTTTGTTAAACAATATAATTATTTGTAATCCAGAGTAATCCTATGCTGAACAGCATTTTTAGGAATCCCCCCCCCCTCGCCCAAAACACCGTTCTTTTGTTTGCTTCCTCCTCCAGCATTGCCATATAATTTAACAATAAATAATTTAAACAACTCTATAATTAAAATTGCTCTAAACTACTTTCGACCCTAGATTTATGTATTTTCAAGAAAAATCAGACAACTGACAGGAAAAAGAGTGGAATTTCCTTTACGGGTAAAAACATCTGGATGCAAGTGAACTGCTTCAATAGTTTAGTAGGATGTTGTTATTGTTGGTGTGAATTGCTATGCCTTCTTTTGGTACCTAAAAGAAGCTTCTACGCTTCCAAGGATTTCAAAAAAGAGTTAAGCTTTGAGTGCAACAAGTATAACCGTTAATTTCTTTTTCATCGATAAATTAGTTACAGTTGCTCTACTAAACCCGGAGAGCATTGCACTGCAACCTATAAGTCTTTCTTTCAGCTGTACATTTCAGACTACAGAATTGGGTTCTACAAAATTTTTTTTCTTTTAAATTTCATGCATATCGCCCTCAAATTTGTTGAAATCCACAAAAAGAAATACTTTAAAAAAATTTGAGAAAAAATTATTTTGGTCTTATGGTCTTCATGCAAATAAAAATGAAAATGAAACTAATTTCAAGATCGTTATATTAAACATTTTTATCGGATTTTTATACGACCTTTCGGCATCAACTGCGTGGCTTTTTCAAAGTAACCTGAATAAATAACAATAAAATAATGAAAAGTTACTAAATTTTTAACTGCAATTAAAAGTAAAAATAAAATACAAATTATATAAAAATACCTGAATTAAAAACTCGTAGAATAAAAAAAAACTTCTAAATTTTGGAGTGAATACATATCAGTGGAATTAAATTCTCAAATAGTAATTGTCATAATTTTAAAAGTATGAATTACAATATATAAAAATGATCACAGTTTTTTAAAATTCGCATAGAAATTTAAGAGGCTTTATTTATTCTGAGACTAGCTAATTATTTCAGAAAAAAAACATTATAATATTTCAGGACAAACGAACAAACATACGTCTAGACGGACCAACGAAATACATTAGGGTAATGAGCGCAATGGTTAATACTTTTAATTATAGGAAGCGGATAATTATTATTAAATAATGTAATTATTAATTGTTCCAAATTTTCTTTTCTAAATTAAATATCACTTAACTGTATACACCTATGAATTAATCCTTTTATAAAACCAACCTTTTGAAAAAATAAATGATGTGAATTGTAATGAAGATATCTACCATGATGGTTTTTTTTACCAATTGGCAATTAAATAACCATCATGTGTTTTAATAATCTGCAAATCAAGGTAATTTATTAAGTTATTTTGTTGAAATCTGAATGTAAACTGTGAGGAATTTTCTATACTAATAAAAAGCATTCACGAGATCACTAATTTTATCAGTAGGAAGAATAGCCAAAATGTCATCAACATAACGTTTATATAGAACAAGTGTAAAATTTAACTTTTTTAAAGCTCTTTTCTCTAAATCTTCTAAAACTAAACCTGAAACTATAGGGGACAATGGAGAACCCATAGGACAACCACTTAATTGTTTATAATATTTTTCATTAAATGAGAAAACCATGTTAATAAAAAAAGTTCTGGTAGCTATTAAAAATTCAGATTTTTTTATTTTGGTTATATTATGATTTAGATTTAATTTTTCTTCTATACAATTCAACGCAAGATCTAATGGAATGTTAACGAACATAGAGACATCTAATGAAACCATAGAATGTATTAAAGGAACCTTAATTTTCTTCCAAGAGTCTTTTCAATCCAAACTATTTTTGACAAAGGATTCTGTGTTTCCTGAAACAGGTTTTAGAACATTTGATAAGCATAGCATAGCGTAAGCATCAGCTTTAGCTACCACACTATTTATTTGTAATATTTATTTGTTTATTTATTATATTTGTAATATTTAATAAAACAAACTTGAAAGTAGTTTCGCTTTCATTTTTATTTACATGAAGACCGTAAGACCGAAATAATTTTTTCTCATACGTACATTGACGTTCGAAGAAAGGAATGATTTCATTCTCATCAAGTCTAATATAAAAAAAAACTTTTTAAAAAATGTTGTTGGAAATTTTATTCAGAATCGTCAATATCAGGCGAATCTAGTTCAAACTCTGAAGACATTGAAGAAGAAAACTGAAGAATTACTTTTTGAATATGATAGTACAGTCAAATTCGGGTTTTTTGTTTGAGAAAATTATACGCATGAAGGTTCTGGAAATAAAATGTTTGTATTAACGTCTTTTTTATAAAGGCCGGGAAAGTTTGAGGTTGATTTCTTAATCAATTTTTTGTTATTAACAAAAAACGTGAAATCGCAAAATTCTCTTAACAGCTTTGTTTAGGTTGTTACTTTCGATTGAGAAATATCTAAAATATGTATGAAACTTTCTTTTTAGAGTATAAAATCAGATTTAAAACGAGCCCTTAGCGAATATCCTACGACAGATAGTCTACGAGATATAAATTTGTAAATTGACATTGTGCGTTTTTTAATGAAGACAAAGCGATAATGAATTTAAATTACTGGAAAAATAATTGGGATCAGATTTTTGCTATTAAGTTCTCAAATTGGATAGTTGAAAGCATTGCATTTTTTTCTATTTTAGAATCTAAAAATGACAGAGGGGTGGGAAGAACTTTTTTTACATTCTTATTTTGTTAAAAAAATCTGTTAAGTTCAATTTTCCTGAAAAATCTAACAGATAGTGCATCTACAGGAAAAGCAAATTTAAAATATAAAAACAATTTTCCACGTTGTTTAGGAAAAATCGCTATAAACAATAATTTTCATTTAAGACTTATATCTATCCTCAAAATTCTGTAAAATTCTTGATAAAATTTCTTTAAATAATATACTTTGGTTTCAATATATTGCATGTAGAATTTTAAAAATCACAATTAAAATCCACCTTCCTGAATGATAGTATACAATTTTTTCAGATTTTTCTGGTAGCTGTAAGTATGGGACAAACATAATTATTTATAATGATTTTTTATAAACAATAAGAAAAATGTAATTGACTATTTTTGAATCCGTTAAACATTTGAGCCTTCCAATTCGAAAATCCGATAGCAAAATATCGATCGGGATATTCTTGCAAGCAAACAAATTTACCGTCGCTTTTTCTTCACTTGAGACGCAAAATGTTAATTAAGAAATTCATATCTCGTAAAATATTTACCGTATGATATTATCTGAGAACTCCTTTTAAAGTTTAATTAATACTCTAAAAACCAAGTTTACACTTTTTGCTTATCTCCTGATCAAAAACAACCATTTAAGCAAACGCGTTCAGAAAATGTTGCGAATTCACGTTTTTTGTTAATAACAAATAGGTAATTAAGAAATCAGCTTTAAAATTTTCACGGCTTCAAATGCACGTCTATCCAAATATTTTAGAACAAAGATCTCCGCATGTCCAATTTGTTCAAGCGAATGACTTTCTTTTGGCTAATTTGGCAGTGCTTATTACCCCCATAAGTCTACTTTATAGGGTTAAGAAAAAATCCTATGGTTAAAAATGTGCTTTTGCGTTTTTTTGGCACTAATTATGATTTTTGTGCAGCTTTTGAAAGACATTCTACTTTCTACTAATAATTAGATGTGCACATACATAGTTTAATCAATTTCTTATTGTTTATAACAATTTTCTTTCAGAATAAAGCTAGAATATCACGTTTTTTTAATTTTTAAACTTCTTTGAAACTTTTTAGTTAGATTGAAGCACTTATTAATTATTAATTATTTTTAATTTCTTGTTATTTATAATAACATAATCTTAGAATATTGTTAGAAAATTGCAGTTTATTGTAAAAATTGTCACGTTTGATCCAATTTTCAATCATAGAACGGTAACAGGTAATTCAAGTGAACAAAAATAATGTTTTAAATCATTTATTATTATTTTTAATAATAATTTTTTCTGTTGATTAATTATTATTTGTTCATAACTAAAAATCCTAAGAAAAGTTAAAAATTTCAGAAAAAACAGCCACTTTCTAGTGATTATCTAACAGAAGAATACTTATAAATGAAAATAATAAAATAAAAAGTTTAATATTCAAGAAATATGGCAACTTTCTGCAATTATTTTAAAGATAATATTATTTAAATTATTAGGAAATTGTGTGAACAGGTATGTTTGTCACCTTGAATTAATCATTACCTTACTGTAAGTGAAAAGTTATGAAAAATTGAGAAATTTCATAAAAACCGCAGCTTTCTAACATTATTTTAATATAATATTAAAATAAATAATAATTAATTTTGTGAACAATAATTTCTGTTAAATTTAATTGATTATTCCCTCAATCTAACTGGAATGTAGAAAAAATCGAAAAAACCGCAGCGAGCCTTCTCCATTCTAAGAGAAAATAGCTAAAAAAATTAATAAACTGATTTATAGAACCATCATATCATTAGTAAAAAGTAGTGTTTTATGTATAAGCATTAATTTCTATTTAAAAATCTGCAAAATGTCATAATTAGGTCCAGAAAGTTGCGAAACCCAATTTCTCATTTATGGGGTTTCTTTGGAACCCTATAAAACTGACTTACGGGACAATATTTAAAAAGTAATTATTTATTTGTAATCTATGGCTAATAATAAATAAAAATATTAAATTTTAACTAAATTCACGTCATATTAAGGTTATGAATAAAATTTACAAAAACTTTTTTTTTTCTTTTAGGAAATGCGTATTAAACTTTATAAAACTTGCATAACCTACAAAGGACTATGACCAAAGATTTTTTGAAGTGTCTGAGTCAAATATTTGTATGCAAAGTTCCAAAGAAAGGACAGGTTGTCTAAAATACAAAAATCAAAAGATAAACATGAAAAACATGAATTCTTTTCATTATTATCTAGACAGTCTTTTAGTAAGCCCGTCGGCCAAAAAATTTTCTGTCCCATTAAAATATTTTTGATACATTTCCAAAAAGAGCCAGAAAGTTTAAAAGTATCAAAAATAAGAAATTAACTCTAAATTTTTTTTTATAATACTCCAGTCAGTCTTTTCGGAACCTGATCAGGATCTCGCTAGCCTTTCAGGGCCCAAAATTGTTGTAGGTGTAGGATCGAAATATTTTTTGCACATTTCTAAAAATACGATATAATAATTTTTTCTAAAAGATATACAATAAAATTGAAACAATCGATATTTTATCGCTGTTTGTATTAACATAAAGATTTAACAAACAGAAAAATAAAAACTGTCTTTCACCAAAATCTGAAGAATTTAGTCTAATCTTCTAAATATTATTTTGAAACTCGTTTTCTGATTTCGCCCAACTTACACTATAGCCCCATGCGAAATCAGTTTTCGCCAAAACTCTATGTGGCCTCTGGCGAATATTTTAAAGACGATTTTCTCGAAAACGGTGAAAAAGCACACATTACTTATTTGGAAAATTAATACTCAGGTCATAAGCTTTTATTACAAAAATTATAAATCGAAACGAAAATTCACAATTCAATAAAAAAGATTCAATTATAAGCAGATTGAAATGCATCAGCTCATCGAACTGAACAACTAAACCATAACACGTTAATAAATTCAGCAGTGCATGCAATAAATCGCTTCTTTTTTTAGTATCTGACTAACAAGAAATTGCATGCAAATTCGAATTCTCTAAATCGAAAGTCCAATTATAATTTTCTTTTCAACGTCGGTTTCCCCTTGAACGACTCCGATTTCAATAGATTCTCTTTTTAAAAGATTCTATTCTCAGCTGTCACTCAATACATATCGGAAGTCTTTTTATTATGTTGAAAATTAATGAGTCTGTTCACAAGTATTGAATTTCTTATCCACAACCGCATGCCAATGGCAATGATAATTAAAGCGCGCGACGGCCTTGAGAAGAGCGAAGGACGTGTTCTGAGGGCACTTTCATGCACTAGAGTGCAGTTCAGAAGTCGGCAATCGATTACAAAACGAACAGTTTTATTGGTTCGATAGAAGTAAGAGTCATTGAGATTCACAGTTACTCGAGAAAGTCGGTGCATTTGATCAAACGAGAATCTAGCACGGATGCAGATACTTTGCCCTCTTTTCATTCTCATTGAAACCACTTAATTTTCACCCGGAAGATAATTTTCCAATAAAATTTTCATCTTCTTCAGAACTGTTTTAAAAATATTCTCGTATCATTTGGCTATCTTAATAAATAACAATTTCAAAAAATTTTTTTTGACATTTCACAGTGGGACCAAATTCCCTCTTAGGAGGAAAAAAGTCGAATATTTAAAATACATTAAGGAATCAATTTTCTATATAGCTTTACTCTAGAGATATCTGAAAAATTGTATAAAGCTTTTTTTTATTAATTTTCAACTTCAAAGCGGTTAAAGTTGTTACTTTCTGGAAACATTTGTTTTAAACCTGTGTCTAAAAATACTTTTTAACGATCTCAGAAGTTACAAATTAAATTTTTTTAAAGTAATTTATAAACGTACATACATAATATGATATATCCATGGTATTATTGAATATTTTTAGAAAGTTCTTCATCAAACTATATTAATTCCAAATTTGTTGCAATAGAAACATTTTTCTTAGCTAAAAAAATGCCCTACATGTCCCTGGTTTGCCTAAGCGATGAAAATATTCTTAAACAGTTTCTGAAGACAGGACATGTTAAAAAAAGTGATACACCGAAATTGATAGCGTTTGACGAAATGTCAAATGTTCACTTTTGACAAGTTCTATTTCTATTTCTATTTCTATGTCTATGTCTATTTCCACTTATATGTCTATGTATATGTGTATGTCTATGTCCATTCCAATTTCTGTGTCTATGTCTATGTATATATATATACTACTTCTATGTCCATTTCTATGTCTATGTATATGTGTATGTAGACGTCCATTTCTATGTCTATGCCTATGCCTATGCCTATGCCTATGCCTATGTCTATGTCCATTTCTATCCTATGTCTATGTCTATGTCCATTTCTATTTATATGTCATGTCTATATCTATGTCTATGTCTATGTCTATGTCCATTTCTATCTCTATTTATATTTCTATTTCTATTTCTATTCCTATTCTTATTTCTATTTCTATCTCTATTTATATTTATATTTATATTTCGTTAACTTCACGACGATCAACTTTCTACCAACTTCGATCTTGTGTTGTAGAATAAGTTGGATGTTTATGTTCATGAAGTATCGGAAAGATTATTGTAAATAATTCGATTGTAATCACTTGAACGTTACTTTACACCTTTAAACAAACCTAAAAGTACAGTTTCATGAATTTTAATCAAAAATATCTACTTTTAGCAGCCATATTGGATATGCATTTAAAATTTTGTAATTTTGACGTCACATTCTTAATCGGAAACCTCAAAAACCCGTAGGTACGTTTTATACCATTCAAACAAAAATTTCTTATTTTTAATCGACATAGTGGATCCGCCATTTTGAATTTCGTAATTTTGACGTCAGACTCTTAATCCGGAAGTCCGAAAACCTCTGAGTACAAAGTTTCACTAAATTAAAAAAAATTTATAATTATCAACCGCTTTATTGAATTTTATAATTTTGAAGTCAGACTCGTAATCCTGAACCTCAAAATTCTCTGAATACGAAGTTTTAATAAATTTAAACCAAAATTTATAATCGCCAACCTCTAGACTTGATCGTCCAATTTGAATTTTGTAATTTTGACGTCAGATTCGTAATCAGGAACCTTGAGGACCCCCAGATACAAATTTTGATTATGTTTATACATTCGAGACTTATGTGGCCTGATTTTTCATTTTGTTTATTTAAACTTTTATGTTAATGCAAATGATAAAAAAAATCGATTTTTGCTTTTTTTTGTTTTTATCCTTGTGGCCAAATTTGTTTTTATACTCAGAATCGTTTGACTTAACACGCCATATTAATGAATTAATCTTACTTCTAAGCCGCTAAGGACTTATTTTAAAACGATCTTAATACTTTCTTTTAGTCTTAGGCTTAATTTAAGGCAAAAATAAAAACAAGGCCAACCTAAATTTAGGACTTTTTTCTGTGTGAATGAATTGTTATATTCAATGAGTATTTTGCATATGACACAGATCCTTTTTCTCCCCCCACAATTAAAAAATTTCATTAAATGTATAGGTTGGGACATTAGCACCGTTAAGACTGGGACACATTTTTTGATTTTGAAGAAATCAAAAATTCTTCTTCCATGTTTTAATTAAAGAAAATTTTCTTTGATGGATGAAGGCAAATGAATTAAAACAAACTCATATTATTTGGTCAAGTGTGGTGTGCGACGTTTCGTTGACATTGGTTCTCCAACCTCATCAGGCTAATTTATTAAAATAAAGAAACACTACATATATTATCAATATTTTTACAGATACACAGTATAAGTTAAAAACAAATTAAAAAAATAAATTACCGTTGAAATTTACTAGTTAATATATAAATTTTTAAGGCGTCTAAATTAAGTTAAATATGAAGGACGCATTTTGGTTCATTTAAAATTTGAAATTTAAAATATCTTAATAACAATAATTTTTGGAAATATGAATACTATAACAAACAACTTACTTTAACGGTCACAGTTCTAGCTAAATGTTATGGTTTGCCAAAAATACATAAACAAGACGTTCCTTTTCGTGCGATTATTTATCTTATTAATAGTCCAACACATTTTTTGGACAAAATAATTTATGATGAGTTAAAAAATTGCATTAAAACCCCCATTTCACACGTTAATAATAGTTTTGAATTAAAAGAAAAAATTAATGATATATACATAAACGACGATTATGTTCTCCTTTCACTTGATGTCAGCTCGT
>JAAAKG020118520.1:0-15163 GCA_010014905.2 Druon quercuslanigerum
GTATGCATTGACATTCTAACCATCGATATTGAATTGTACGATTTTATCATAATTTTGTCTTGTGAATTGCAATATGTAATTAAAATATTTTTATATCGACCATTTACGATATTTTGTAAGGCAAAATAATATTTAAGCCTGCGTCTTCACGCCTAAAATATTCAAATTATGATTTTATTATTATTCTTGAAAATATAATTAATTAAATAAATAATTAAGAGAATAATTTTCTTATTATATTAGGTTCTTTGCGGCTTTAGCTTTTGTACATCTAATATTCATCAAAACTCTTTAAAAAATTTAGTCATATGGCTGTTTTCAGTCTGTTTATCTATTAATAAACATTAAGAAATTTCTTGCATCGTCAAATTTCTTAAATGAATTTTTTGAATAAATAATTTTATTTCATAATAAAATTTATTTCTAAATGCTTCTAAACATTATTAATAAAATAGCAAGTTTTAATTTTTTTCAATAGGGAAGTGATTCTGTTTGAACATTTTGCTAGAAATTTTGTTTGGGATTAAGGTTTTATTTCAGAAGAATTAGGGAGTTTTGAAAAGATTTTAAAACAATTTAAATCTTGCATAGACTTTAAAAAAAAGATCCTGGTGAAGAACATTTTAATTTTTTGAAAAAATCAAGAAACATTTTTAAGAATCCTAGGAAAATTTAAAATGTTTATTTATTTTGAAAATTCCGTTTGAATCATAAAATTTTAAAACAACATTTGTGCAAGTTTAAGATTTATCCTAAAGCTTAAATAAGATTTCAACAGCATTTATAATTTGAAAAGATTTTCGAAAATTTTAAACAAAATTCAGATTTTTACAGATTGAGAAACAAAGTAAGGAAGATTAATAAGAATGTTAAAAAGTTTTAAGAGAATACAAAACTATTCTTGAGATTTCTAGGAAACTTAAAAGCTTTTTTAAAATTATTCCAAAAGATCATTTAAAGATATTTAAAAATTGATCACAAAAAATTCGGAAGAGAGTATGGTAATTTTCTTAACTATGAAATTTTGTTTCATCTCCGGTAAAATTTGAGTGTTTTTGAAAGACATTCAAAAGGCTTACAAGTTTACGTAGATATTAAAAAAAAAAGAAAAATGTGAACCCTTTTGAAAAACATCATCAAAGATATTTTCTAACTTCGAAATATTTCCGAAAATTTATAAAATAACAAATTTTTGTCATATGGCTGTTTTCAGTCTGTTTATCTATTAAAAAACATTAATAAATTCTTGCATCGTCAAGTTTCTCAAATGAATTTCTCGAATAAATAATTTTATTTCATAATAAAATTTATTTCTAAATACTTCGAAACATCAATAATAAAAAGCTAGTTTTAATCTCTTTTCAATCGGGAACTGATTCTGTTTAAACATTTTGCTTGAATTTTTGATAGATTTTTTTTTAGGTTTTAGGTTTTATTTCACAAGAATTAAGAAGTTCTGAAAAGATTCTAAAACAATTTAAATCTTGCAGACATTTTAAAAAAAAGAACCTGGTGAAGAACATTTTAATTTTTTGAAAAAATCAAGAAACATTTTTAAGAATCCTAGGAAAATTTAAAATGTTTATTTATTTTGGAAATTTAGTTTGAATAATACATTTTTAAAACAACATTTGTGCAAGCTTAGGAGTAATCTTAAAGCTTGAATAAGGCTTAATCAGAATTTATAATTTGAAAATATTTTCAAAAATTTTGAACAAAATTTAGATTTTTACAGATTAAAAAAGAAAGTTAGCAATCTTAGTAAAAATGTTAAAAAAAGTTTCAAGAGAATACAAAAATTTTCTTGAGATTTCTAGGAAAATTTAAAAGTTTATTTATTTTAAAAATTGAGTTTGAATAATGCATTTTTAAAACAACATTTGTACAAGCTTAGGAGTTATCTTAAAGCTTGAATAAGGCCTAAATAGCATTTATAATTTGAAAAGATTTTTAAAAATTCTAAACAAAATTCAGCTTTTTACAGATTAAAAAAGAAAGTTAGCAAGCTTAGTAAAAATATTAAATAGTTTCAAGAGAATACAAAAGTTTTCTTGAGATTTGTAGGAAAATTTAAATGTTTATTTATTTTGAAAATTGAGTTTAAATAATACATTTTTAAAACAACATTTGTGCAAGCTTAAAAGTTATCTTAAAGCTTGAATAAGGCCTAAACAGCATTAATAATTTGAATAGATTTTCGAAAATCCTAAAGAAAATTCAGATTTTTACAGAATAAATAAGAAAGTTAACAAGCTTAATAAGAATTTTAAAAAGTTTCAAGAGAATACAAACCTTTTCTTGAAATTTCTAGGAAAATTAAAATCTTTTTTAAAATTATCCTAAAAGATCATTTAATGATATTTAAAAATTGACAACAAAAAACTCGGAAGAGAGTATGGTAAGTTTCTTAACTATGCAATTTTTTCCATCTCCGGTAAAATTTGAGTGTTTTTGGAAGACATTTAAAAGGCTTATAGGTTTACGTAGAAATTAAAAAAAAATAGGAAAAATGTAAACCCCTTTAAAAAATATAATACATATATTTTCTAGCTTCGAAATATTTCCGAAAATTTATAAAATATCTCAACATTTTTTCAAAACTTTTATAAGCCTTCAGCATCTTTTAAACTAAATAGAATTTTCATCAAATTTGTTAAAATTATACGAAATAATTTTAAAATTCTTTTTTACATTTGTCAGACATTTGAAATCTTTTAATATTTTTTTTTGAAATATGCGAAAATGCGTAAATTAAATTTTTATTTAACTTTTTAAAAAACTGGAAATACTTATTTTCTTGTTCGTGTCGAATTTTAGTATGTCGGAACAGACCAAACCAAGGATGTCCATTACATTTTTCAAAAAACTTGGCCAAATGCTAAGCCATAAGTGAGGTTTAGCCGATTTGAACGTAGTAGTAATTCAGTAGAAAGTAAGCCTTTGCAGAAATGCAACTGTCAAAGCGCCTCCAAATGTGGAACTAGGAAGGTATTATGCACAACGAATACACGAAAAAAGGTTCGATGGTGAGCAAAAAGTATTTCCTTTTCATCGCAGCTTATTCAGCAATTTCTGGTGCAACACGGCTTTACCTAACTTTGGTGGTCACCTCCATACAATCCGAATGCGAGAAGATCGCTGCAAGAAGGTTCTGGCTTCCAAAAGTGAGTACTTTAAAGAAAGTATCATAGAAACTGACCAGAATTAACTCTGACTTCTAGTTCACCACAAGATCGGATACTGACCGGACAGACGACTTGCATTATAATTAACAACTTTGAAATGCAAAGTTCACGTGTGTCGAAGTCTGAAGTTAATTTGAAACGAACTTCTTACTCAGGCTAATTATAGTTTTCATTTAAAGATTCTTCACTCGCTTTGCATAAAGGAGAGTCTTGCTAAGAGGTAGATTTAAAGTGTGCTCCATTGAAATTGCCAACAAGTTCATACGATTGTTCTTTGAAGTGGTAGTAGTCGACTTTAGAGCGCATCACAAATTCTAGGAGAATCTGAGCTTGAATGCCATTGAGCGCACCCATTCAAGTCAAATGTTGCGAAAAGCTTCCCCCCTGCTATTAAGTCATCATACCAGACTACATTCAGCAACGTCACTTCTTTACTCACTAAGTCTAAAGGAAGAAAGACTTACAACTATTACACAGAGAGATCGCATTTTCCCTTCCAAAATACGATTTCCTTTTTTTTAAAGTTTCATTCTTCTGGCGAAACTGCGCCTTTACGAAGGCATAATAAAATAGAGCTTTTCGACGATTCCATGCTTACTAATTGGCTATTCATGGAATAAATTATTGTATTCGACGATCGTATATCTTTCAATATTCAAGAGAAACGTGGCAAGGTCTTGTTAACAAAAAGCCTTGGAAAATACGCCATCCCTTTTCCATTGAGATAGAGGGCATTTAAATTCTCTTTCGTTACATGTCTTCGAAGTTTAGATAGAGCTTTAGTCAGGTTCGTGTGGCAGTATTTAAATATTCAGGGATCCCTGAATTCAAGAAAAATGTTTTCTTTATTTCTGAAATTGCCTTTGGCTATGTTTAAACATTTATTTTATTCTTTTAATTACTGAGAAATAGAAAAAACGCTTTGCTTCTAGGATAAAATAGATAAAAATGTAACTTTTGTTTTGCAAAACTATTATTCTACGAGAATTTGTGTTCATTTTTAATTCCTGCTTGAATAATTTCTTTGTAATATGAATAGTGAATTAAACTTTGCAAACTGTGTATGCTTAGAGCTAAACAATTAAGATGAGATTAGAGATGTATCGAGATTCTATTAGAGAAAATGTGTCATGCCGTAAATGGAATTAAAACTAATAATTAAATTACAAAACAATGATATTTTTAGAGTTTACTCTTGGATAAGACGTGAAGAAATGCAAGACTAAGACACCTAATAAAAATATGAAGTTTTGAGAACGTGAAATAGTAAAAATGAAGTTTCTTTAAAAGTAAAAAAATTTAATTGTTCAAGATAATATTTTTTGTCTTACCAACTCGATGTAAATTATTTAAGGAAATAAAGGTAGAAACTCACCTGAAACATAAAAATAAACAATTTATTAGAGACTTTTATTACAATTAAAATTGAGATTTCAAAAGTCTTTCAAAATTAAACTCTTGCAAACCAATTGCTCGGGTTTTCTCTTTTAATTCGAAATCATAAATTGGTTTTCATTAGCTTAAATTAATTTTAATTAAAACACTAATGCTGCATTTCAACACTTTATGCCTAGAGCCATCGAATTTAAAACTTTTAATTTTGAAACCAATTTAAATTAATATTGTTTATTAATCATTTCATTAAAAAGATTAAGAATTAAAAAAATTAATATCTGTTACAGAATATTCCTCAGTATTTAATTTCATCCGAAAATTTTCCATGGCTTCAGCTACATTCGTAACATTGATTGATTTGAATTTCGAAACATAAAGTTGTTCCATTTCTTTTCATAAATTCAACAAAGTTTCCTTTTTAAATCTAAAATGTTACAGTCAAATAGTTTTAGACATTTAATATTGCAATCTTAAAAAGCTCAAAACTGACTAATTGAGTAGGCCAACAAAATAAAATTTTAATACTTGAAAATAACAAGGTCTGAAAATCTGATGTAATTTATTAAAAATGAAAATCTTTAATGACTTTTAAAAATAATAAATGATCTCATGGTGCCGCAATCAGTTCAAGCATTTTCAATTTTAGGAAAAAGTATCTTTATGGGTTCCAAATCGATCGTTATTTCTTTTTTGGGTACAGCTTTTGGTATTAAATGCTATTAAAAAATGATAATTGAAGAAAACTAAAGCTATAATTTCTTTTTAAAGGAGCAAAAATTGCTTTCTTTAAAAAATTGTTAATTTTCATTAAACATTATCCTTTCGTAACAAATTTTTTAAACGTTAGATTTTTTAAAGATTTGTCAGTTTAGCGATTTATAACTTTCTTTAGATAGCTATAAAGTCCAAGAAGAAACGACGAACTAACACAACTTCATTTATAATTCTAAACTTAAAAACTTTTGATACAAATGAACCAAATATTTATTAAATGTAGCTTAAGCAAAATTTATAGGTAAGTTCTTAATTATGTTTTTAATTCTGACAATTGATATATTTTACCTCTCTAAGATACTTTCAAATCACTTTTTTTTCTAAGATACGCAGCATAATTTTAGCACTGACCATTTTCGATTTTACAAAATTTTGTATTTTCAGCCCATCTTACTATTCAGTGTTGAATAGATCAATTATTTAAAAATAATATCGGTTACATAAATTAAAATTATAATTAATTGGAAGATTTAGTTTTATTTATAAGAATCTTTATCGTCTTTGTATGCAGAATATAATATTATGAAAATCAAGTGGATAAGATTCGTAACGGTTGGTCGTTTTGTACAATTATTATTAATTAAGCAGTTTTATATTAAACTTCCAAGGGTCCCTGAATAATTCTGATCTTTAAAGAGCGTCTGGAGTCCACTTGACCCTCATAGGCTTTTCTCTGAGCTCTACAGACTTGAAAGTATCATATTTAAATAATGAAGAGAACTCTTAAAAGGCGAAATCAAATTATGGATGTGGTTTCAACCCGGAAGTGTCGTCCGTTAGACCTGTTGCGTAATATAAACATCACTTGAGGTTCATTCGTCTCTCGCATTACCTTATATAGGATTACACTCGAAATTCAATATGTGCACGGTTTCGGTTCTGACCTTGGACTCAAATTGAGGCTCTAGAAACGTTAATTAACGTATTAGTTAACGTATGGACACTCATGAGTGTTAACTGACGCTACGTGACGTAGGGTGACGCATTGATCCAGTTAGGCCGTTAGCGTACAATGTTTTATCGCTATTCTACTGTCTTTTTCATGCACGTGTGATCAAGGACAAATAAAATTTTCTTAAATTGAATGTTGAGTGTATTATTTATTGTAATTATATCATTAGGCGAAATTGCTTATTGAAGAACACGTTCGCTGATAAATCTCTCGTCTGATCATCCCAGGTAGAGAGCTAAAGAAACTCAGAATATGTCATACATGAGGCAAAAGAACGCAAGCTGTTAGATAACCCCATAGTCAAATTCATACACCTTACTCTAATAAAATTTTAATATTTGTGTTTATAATTTTAAGAAAGTATTTTTTTCTTAATAAAGGCGCAACACTACATAAGAGAGTTAAACGCGAATAGTTGAAAATGTTTTGTGAACTCATAAAGCCAGGAGTTGCTTAATTTGTCACCATACGAATTCAGCAGCCGTGTCACATTGGTCGTAGAGCCTCCCGCTAAAGTTGTAATCCCAAGCGCGAGGTCTGTGATTTAGACAAGGCTGCCGGAAAGTTTCTCGTCGAACTTCCAGTGAAACAGCGTTGGTTTGAGGTGCTTGCTCGAAATCGTTACAGCCTTTTGTCTCATTTCTTTGTGTACACTGTTACACCCAACTACCTACCGGAAAACTCAAAAGGCACAAAAATTATAATAGCTTGTCCTCTGAATGTTTGATTCACCCTTATTCTCACCTCATAAGCGCCTCTTGAATTCAAACTGAATAAAGAAACATTTTAAATCATTTTCTTGACATTAGAAAACGTTCATTAATTACACAAAGATGATTTTTTAAATTTTAGAACCCACCCCTTCTATGATAATGATTCGTAAGATGTGTATGGGCGACCCTCACCTCCACCCTCTGTCACCCTTCCTATGTAAGGTTTTATATTTTTCACTTCATACATTGATTATGTATAAATTATTTTCCCTGTAAACGAAATAAACAAAAAAATTAAACTACTTGAAAGATTTCTAGTAATTTAATGATCTTCCCAAATCTTTTTAGAGATTTAACGAGATCTAAACTAACATCGAAAGATTTTAAGGGAATACAAAGTTTTAGGGTACTTTAAACGAGTTAGAGAAGTTCAAAGAATTTGAAAACATTACGTAGGACTACAACTTTACTGAAAATCCTAATTTTTTCAACGGATTTCACAATATTTTTGTTTCGAAGTGATTTCAATATATTTTTAAGTGATTTTTAGACATGTTGCAATATTTCAAAACATCACACGATATTTAAACAGGTTTCAGGGCATTTGAAAATATTTGCGAAGATTTCGTTCAAATTCAAGGCATTCTAATGGATTTGAAAATATTTGAAGGTTTTTCGATGTTTCAGGAGATTTTAAAAGATTTAAAGGGATTTCTTAATATAACAAAATAAAACAAGGAATTTAATGTAATAATGAAGAGATTTCAACAATTTTTAAGGATATCAAGAAATTTTGTTGGAATTTGAAGATTACAAGGGATTTAAACGTATTTAAAGAGATTTTCAAGAATTTCAAAGAATTCTAAGATATTTCCAAGAATTAGAGTGATTTTAACAGATTTTAAGAGATTTTAAGCTGTTTCGACGATTCATGAATTTTTAAGGATATGAGGGCACTTTAATGGAACTTCGATTTAAAGGAATTTAAAAAATTATTTGACAATGAAATGGGTTTCGAAGGTTTTACGATATTTCAAAATATATTGATATATTTTTAACGTTTTCCATTGTTTTAAGGAATGACAAAGGCTTTTAAGACATTTAAAGAAATTTCTAAATATTCAAAACTCACACAAAGAATTTCATGTAATTATGAAGTATTCTTACGAAGTTTGAAGGATATGCCTGGGGATTTTAATAGGATTTTTGCAGATTTAAATACATTTTTATAACGTTTCAAGATATTTCCAAATATTTGAAAATAAATCAAGGGATTTTATCTGCGCTCGAACTTTTTTTTACGAATTTTAAAAGATATTAGAGCATTTTAATGGGGTTTTGAAAATTTAAAGGGATTAAAACAGTTTTAAGAGTATTAAAAAAATTTTCAAAGATTTTGTAATATTTGAAGATATTTTAACGGATTCCTGAAGACTTAAAGGAATTTAAAAGAATTTTAAGAAATTCGTAATACATTCAGCGTACATCTACAGATTTCAGAGAGGATTTGGTAAGATATTAAAAAAGATTTGATAAAATTTGATAGGAATTTCGAATATTATACAGGATTTTAAGGAATTTCGAGGATTTCCAATGGCTTCCAAAAGGGTTCATTGAATTTTAATATATTTTCTAGTATTAAAGGGGATTCAGACATCTAGTAGGATTTAATAATATTTCAAGAATTCTCAAGGATTCTAACACATTTTAAGAGATTTTATGGAATTTTTACAGCTTTTGAAGTAGTCCAAGAGACTATAATAGGATTTCGAAAGTGTCAAACGATTTCGAAGCTTTTTATAGTTTTTAAAGTATTATAATAGACTTATAATTTAGGATAGGGATAATAAATTTATAAAGTGTCACAAAGTTCCCAAGATGGCTAAATGTTTCTTCAGGTAAGTTATATTTCAGGGAGGTCAATGTCATTCTTGAAGTAACTTTCAAAGAGGAATTGAATGTTGACCTTTATTTTTATCTTCATTATGACCTTTAGGAATTTTCAAGGTCAACTTAAAAAAATTTGAAACACCATGTTTTACGTCGGCAATTCGCATAGCGGAAAATTTTACGTTCAATTATGTACCTAGATCATAGGTAAATTGTATCCTTTAAGGTCACTCTAAGGTCATTTAAACTAAAACAAGGTACAAGTTTCATTTTTTTACCTCTGTCCACTCTAAGCCCAATCTAAGGTCATTTAAAGTTAAACCAGGTCTAATAACCTCTGGGAATAGAAGCTTTTTAAATATTTTCTGATAATGACCTTCAAGGTAATTTCAGGGTGAATTTCTTTCGATTGAAATCTCACTTTTTACATCGGCAATCTATAAAGCTGTAAATATAACTTTCGAATATGTACTCAGGTCATAGGTTTATATTACCTTAGACTTGAGACGAAAAAATTAAACCTTGTACCCTGTTTAAGTTTATAGGATCATAGTGACCTTCAAGGTTACAATTAACTTAAGACCTGGGTACATATTTAAACGTAAGATTTTCCTGTTTATCGATTGCCGATGTAAGAAAAGGGGGTTTCTATAAAAAAAATTGACCTTGAAGAAAACCTTGAAGGTCATCATCAAGATCAAAATAAAGGTCACTTTTGAATTTCACCTTAAAAGTTACTGCAAGAATGACCTTCAGCTCACTAATAAATATGTGTTCAAGACCATATTTGAAATGCATAATTAGAAAAGGCAAACGCGTCAGAAATACTTTATACTATTATGCCATTAAGCCAAATTTCTCTCGGATTAAGGATAACTGACTCCGTTTTGGCCTGGTTATTCTGCTGGAGATCAAGGAATTATTCATATGAGAAACGTGAGAAAGGGAAGTAATGAAGGATTTATAAATTGTAGATCAATCTAGAATTTCCGTATTACCTAATAAGGTAACACGTTCGTTTCGCACAACTGCTTTGACACAGTTCGTTGGTCAATCTCTCTAGCAATGATCCCAGGTGAAGAGCTTCACACATTAATATCGATACCCTTTAAATGAGTTTTTTAAATTAATTTATTTTAATTCGAGTTTAGAATTCAAGTACTAAATGCTTTTCTTAATTCATTTAGATTTTTTAAAAAGTAAGCAAAAAGTTTAGAGGATCGACAAAGCGGGAGTGGAATAAGTAAGCGAGTTTTGATAAGCCGTCGTTCTGCATAATGTCTTCAGGAGGTCCTCCGATTTCCTCCTGGTTGTCCGTTCGCTGGTCCCGCGCTCTCGTATACTTTATCAAATTACGCAAATAGAGTAGAGCGCTCGTAGGAAAGCAGCATTTGAGCAGAACGTACGCTGATTCCATGGCTGATTCTGAATTTCACTGTTATTTTAAGATCATGGATATTAAAGATCTACATTTTCTGCGAGAATATCACATTTAAACCATTTTTGTTCGATTTTTTTTCTTCTTTTTAAATTTTAGGTAATATGATATTATATACTGGGAAAAATAGCGCGCTACACCCGTTCATTGAAAGTTTCCGATTTTAATTCCATGCTTATCAAAATAAAACATATGCTTTAATTTAATGGTATATAAATTATAATTATAATCATATATTTGAAAAAAAAGTTTAAAGTTACATCTAACTTAATACAATTTTAATTTACATCCATACTAACAATGCATAAATAAACATTCTTAAACTTGGATGATTTTAAAGAGCAAAAGTCAAGCTTTCAATTTCAGCTTTTTTTCGCAGTCATACTTAAAACTTATATAACTTGTAATGTTTACTTTTTACGGTTTAAAAGATTTCAATGTTAAAGAAGTAAAAATACAAATTCTTCATTTTCGATGATTTTAGAAATGAATAGTGGATTTTTGACTTTGAAATTTGACAAATTCAAGAAATTTCTAATAAAAATCATAAAAATCATAAATAATAAAAAAAAAATTCTCGTCTCTCCGTAGCTCAGTTGGTAAGAGCATCAGACCGGGAATCTAAAGGTCCTGGGTACAGACCCCAGCGCAGATAGAGATATTTTTTTCACAATATTAAGATTTATCAACATTTTAACAATATTGGTATAGACCAGTAGATAAACAAAATTAACATCTAAAATTAATAATAAATATTCTCTGGTCAATAAACCTAAGATCAACAATAAAAATCATACAAGTTGCAGAATTTCGAAACGGCAAACTTAAAACTTGTATAATTTTTAATTATATGAATTAGAAACTCTTTAATTTTACGGCCTGAAAAATTTATACGATTTATAAGATTTTAAATTTAAAAATTCTAAAATTTTAATGATCTTTAGTATGAAATTTTGAATATTTTTTATTACTAAATTGTCAAAATTTAATACTCTTTAATTTTTAAGGTTAACAGTAAAAAGGTCTACATTTCTGAACAGCTCAAATTTAAAAATCTTAAATTGTCGAGACCCATAAATGAATATTCTTGAATTTGGATGATTCTGAAAATTTAAAGTCAATTTTTCAATTCTAAATGTTCAAAATTTAATTTTTTTCTAATGTTTTATTAACTTTAAAAATGTACAATTACATATTATTCAATTTTAAATATTTCCATTACAATGATAAGTAGTTTGGAACATTTTTTCGAAAAACTTCAGTTTTAAATATTTACAATAGAAAATTCTTTAACTTGAGTGATGTATGCACACAGACATTTTAGTGTAGATAATTTTGATAATTTTAGCAAGTTTTTAAGTCTAAACTATAAAATAAAAATTTCTGTAATTTTAACCGTTTTGAATTTAAAATTCTTAAATTTTAATCATTTTCAATTTAGTAATCCTTAATGTTCAATATGCATAACAGAAAACTATGCTATTTTGAATTTATTCTTTGTTGAAATATTTCAATTTTGAAGAATATGTAGCATACGCTTCCATATATGAAGAAGCAACTTTGCAGAAACTTGAGATAAAATGAATTCTTTTTTTAAAGAACATCCCCAACACTGCATTATATTTTTAATTAATCTAGGGCCAGATAAAATTTATTGCAATTTCGATCTTCCATGACAGGAATTTGATATTATAATTTAAATAAAACAATTTTTTTTAATAGTGACTAATTCAATTAAAAACCGATAGTTATAAAATCTGGAAGTGACGTAAGCTAATAAACTGAAAAACTAAGTGATAGAAGGATAATAAATAATAAAAATAATAATAATAAAATAAATTTGTTAATACTCATAGGGTGGAAGAGACTTGCCAGCATTATATCTTATTTGAAACTGTGCCTCAAGGCTTTGAGATGAGTAATTAATCTGAGGTGTTTCGTGTCATATCTGCATTACATTAATTACATTAATTACATTACATTGAGCGTATCGCAAATTGGAAAGACCAAACATTTTTGTAAATTTTTTCCATCAAATATCTTATCTCTTCCTATACTCTCATTCTAGCTGGCTTTTTTTAAAGAACAAGAAGAAAAAGAAGCTAAGCTTTTCAGAGACTCAGCTTTTCATTCTTTTAAATAATCAGATTTTCGTTTCAGAAAAAGTAAATGTTAAACAAAGTAGTTGAATGAACTGCATGTAGATTAGATTTCTTTACAAAGCTCATATAAAACCAACATCAAATAGAACTGCAATGCAAGAAGAGATACCATAAAACAAGTTTCCGATTTATTTTTAACCATGAAAAAGTAAAATATGCTAGATAGCTTAAGCAAACCGAGATCCTTTACAGCCACAAGTAATTTCTAGAAAATAGCAGATAGTATCATAACTTTTTTTATATCTCAGTAATTTCATTGAAAGCATTCTATGATGATCGCTGATGATTAAGTGTGCCTAGCTTTCTTGACAATAAACAGCGTCACGATAAATCTATTGATCATAAATCAGGATCAAAGGTCGTAAAAAATACGAGGAAGAATTTTGAATAAGGCATGCAAGCCATAATCTCGTGAATCGCGTATAAATTGCTAAAATTATAAAGTGTAAAGTTTTTGAACCCTACAAGGTAAGGGTAGAATGACATAAAATTTTCTGAAAATTGTGACGACATTTATTTATGCAGCCACCTCCGCATGCATCCTCATCTGAAGTATATCATTAACCAAGCCGATCTTATCTGGATAATATAGTGCATAACTTGCCGCTAGCAGCCTGCTGCTACTACCCCATAACCAGCCTGTACGTATAAATTTACCAGAATGTTTGTATGAGCCCCGGTATATGGATTTCGTGAGGTTGAGATGTAAGCCTGTATTAGTAGCTTAGCTGATATATGAACAGCTATGAGAGAAGCATTGTAAATCATCACTTTAATGAGGAATCAATGTAATTTAGGAGATGATGTGAGTCAGATATAAGCCTTCTATATACATGTCGCTAATTCTACTTTATAGGGTCAATTTTTTAATCAGACTTCAAAGTTTATTATAAAATATCTCTAATATGTGTGCGGAGAATTAACGATGGATGATGTCAGTTAGCTAGGAAACAACGTATTGTCGCTTTAAAAAGAACGAAATAAAATAATGCTGTTTTACAAAAATGACGCTCAACTGATATTAAAAAAAGTTAGTCTAAACTCTATCAATTTACTGGAATCATAATCTGACTTAATCCAATTCAACCATGAACGGATTTCCAACTCGGGAGTCAACTCTCACAATACCATAAGAAGATCGAGTCGGGAAAATCACTTCAATTGACAACAATCTACAAGAGAAAAACAAAAGACATTGTTTAAAAGTCACGACATCATAGTTCCAAAAGATAAAAACATTAGACAATGTTCAAGAATCACTTGTTTGAATTCAGAACAGTTAGTGTTAATGTAAGTAATACGATTTTAGAATTCACGGGTCAGAAGTCAAACCCAAAATCGATGTCACTTTAAATCATTTAACTTTATCACAGAAAGAGGTCACAAGTGCCCGGCACGAAATTCGAAGCAGAAATGAATTTTGAAGCCTGTGTAGAGCCCAGCTCCATACAACCGCGGTCGCAAGGTCTCGATTGACAGATACTAGAAAATGCGAACGCACGCAACAAGAGCGTCAGGGACAAACTCACAATAATCACAAATCTTATTAGGGACATTTGAAATTTCTCAATTATTAAATTTTGTTATACTTTAAATTAATCAAACAAACTGGATTTAAAAATGTATTAACAATATTTATTAGAGTGTTTTAAAGCAGGTTTATTTTTTCATCTAATATAAATCCTTTTGCAGTTTATTCCTGTAGGTGTTTTAATAACCCATGCAATTTAAAACAATTTTAAAATTTCTTAGTGGTCGCGAATCCATTCTTTACAAAAAATGATTATTTTATTATTTTAATTGCCGCTCAAAATGTATAAAGGGTCCCGGTAAATATGAATGTAAGTGCGTAATTTTGAACTTTCCAGAAGACAAACAGAACCTATTTAATTAAAAAAAAAATTATTTTCAGGCTATAATTAGCTCTATTGAGTCGCAAATGAATTGCTTGTAGAAAAGAAATCATTTGCAAGAAACTATTTCTAAAAGGAACGGTTTATCCCAAAAAAAAGCTATTATGTTTACTAGAGTGTTCTGAAAGGGCATATCCGAAATTTTGATAGTTTTTAAGGAGAAGAAACTCTTACAAAAAACAGAGTTTTCTATTCGGAGAAAAGATACTTTCGAGATGCATTAGTGCTAAATGCATGAAGTAATTGAATGGAAAATCTAATTGGGTCACAAAGATCCGAGAAAAGGCAAGAAAAATCTCCTTTTTCACTTGAAGCGCAAGTTTTTTTTAAGTTTGGACTGTGATTTAAAATGCATATTTTAATTTTTAAAAACTTTATCTGAAGACACTGCAGAGCTAAAGTAAGGCGTGAAAAGTTTGATTGAGAGAACTCACCCAGTTCAGAGAAAATCTAGCAAAAAGTTTTTAATTAAAAAAAGAAAAGGCTTAATAGGTGTGTGCCTGCTGAGTAACAAAGTGTTTGAAACAGTTTCAAAAACTTGCGAAAAAAATAAAAAATAAATGTTTCAATCCTTCAAAAAATGGCCGAAAACATTGAGAAATTGTATTCTGAAAAATTATTTGGCTACAACATGTATGTATATTCATATATATATATATATATATTCCGAAGAATCCGACCTCTGGACTATCAATTGTTGTGTGTATAATGCAGCGAGAGCTTTGGCTGATGCGAACCGTA
>JAAAKG020118531.1:0-67585 GCA_010014905.2 Druon quercuslanigerum
ATTAGCCTTAAATGAGCCCTAAATAGTGATATAGGTCATACCTCAATATTACAATAGTGTTGTGCCAGCTTAACACAACTATAAGAATGAATCATACATTTTAAGGTTGAACAATTTTAAGCCACTCTTATGGGTCCCGAAAGATAATCGCATAAGTGACAATTTTGAATTTTACGTAAAATTGCGGTTTATTGACGCTTTTTAAAAGTTCAAAAAAATCATGGATCGGTAATTTAAGAATACCTAGTCATTTGTTAATTAGTACTCAATTGTTTAAACAATTTTAATTCCTTAATTTTTTTCAGTTAATTCGCGAAATGCACGTATTTTCTAGACTTTATGATATTTAATGATAACAATAAAATAATTTTACAATTATTTAAATAATACGTATTTCTTCAAGTACATATTTTAACTAAAAAAAGTAGGAGAAACATTTTATCTCATTAAACTTTCGACAAATTTAAAAATTTTTAAGTACTAATTTGTTTCTTATGAATACTCGTAGAACAATCGACTCGGAATACCTATAGGACAGAGTTTAACGGGCTTATTATAAATAATCTTTTCTTTTCAGTTTCCAGGGATTCAAATAATGTGTTTAATTAATGTAAAAAGTCCATGAATTTGACTAATAATTCAAATAAATTTATATTTTATCTATTAAATTCTTAAACAAATAGTTTAACTATAAACTCAAAAACGTAAACTTTCAACAAAAAATGGAACTGTTAAATTATCAGATAATAAAATTAATTTTTCACACAACAAAAAAATTGCAACTAAAATGGTAAATCTTCAACTGGAATCGAATAATTTTAAATTAAAACAGATGAGTTTTTAAGAAAGGTGTTTAATATTTAACCAAAATGATGAATTTTCAACCAAAAAGATGAATTTTTAAACAAGAATGTTAATTTTCTACAAAACAGACGATTGTTCAACAATTTATATGAATTTTCAACGCCACATTTTAATATTCAACGAAGAAAGACCAGTTTTGAACCAAATAAATCGATTCTAAAAATAGGAAAAATTAATTTGCGACCAAAAATGGAATAGTTCAATTTTCAGTTAAAAAAATTAATTTCCAACGAGATTGATGAATTTCTGAATAAAATGAAGAATCTTCAACTGGAATAGTTGAATTTGGAAATAAAAAGATGAATTTTCTACCAAGACGATTGAATTCAACAAAAAAGCACGAACTTTCAACAAAGTACATGAATTCTTAACCAAAAAATATCAATATTCAACAAAAAATTTCAATTTTGAAGTAAAAAATATAAATTTACAAACAGAAATCAAATAATTCAATTTACAGTTAAAAAATTGAATTTTAAACCAAACTAATAAATATTTAACAGAAATACTTGAATTTTCAAACAAGAAGATTAATTTTGCGTTGAAAAAAACATATTAACAAAAAAATACATGAATTTTCAGTCAAACAAGTAGATTAATTTTGTGTCGAAAAAGACGATTAAAAAAAAATTTATTTTCAGTGACGAAGTAGAATATTCAACTAAGTAAGATCAATTTTAAACAAAAAAATGAAATAGTTAAATTTTCAGTCAAAAAATTAGTTTTCAACCAAACTGATTATATTTCCAACTCAAATTACGAATTTTTTTAAATGAATAGTTTAATTTGAAACCATAAGGATAAATTTCTACTAAAAGACGAATTTTCTATAAAATACATGAATTCTTAAATAAATAATTGAATTTTCAACTAAAAAAGATCATTTTTCAACCAAACAGCTGAACTTTGAACTAAAAAATATCAATTTTTAACTAAAAGCAGAATATTTAAAGGTTCAAATGCAAAAATTAATCTTTAACCAAACTAATGAATTTTGAAATAAAATAATGAATTTTAAACGAAAAAGATGCTTTTTTCAACATGAAGATTACTTTCTAATAAAAATACAAATTTTTAACTAAAAAAGATAAACTGTAAACCAAAAATAAAATAATTAAATTTTCTGTAAAAGAATAATATCCAACGAAAGAGATCAATTTTCAAAAAAAAAATTAAAATATAAAAAAATTTTTTTTAACAAATAGTTACATTTTCAAACAAATTAGCGAGTTTTTAAATAAAACCTATTAATAAATAATATCGGTTCGGTTAAAAATTTATCTTTTTTAGTTGAAAATTCATCTTTTTGGTTCAAAATTTAACTATTTTGTTGAATATTCGTATTTTTTTCTTGCATTCAATTGGTTTTGGTTTCAATTAAAATTTTGATGGTTAAAATATTACGCCAGTTCCGGTTGAAAATTTATATTTTTGATTGAAAATTAATCTTTTCATATATTTTGTTGAGGATTCAACTATTTTTATGAAAAATAGTTTCCTTTTGCTTGAATTCAAATATTTTTTATTTGCAATTAAAATAGTTTTTGGTTGAACATTTAACTATTTGTTTAAAAATTAAACTACATTTTAATTTAAAAAAATTAACTACTTGGTAGAAAGTTAACTTTTTGTTAAAAATTTATAGTGCAGGGTGAAAAACTCGTGTATTTTGTTGAAAATTTGTCTTTTTGGATAGATCATTATTCTCCCTTTTTGAAAATTCATCTTTTTTATTGTGGATTAACTACTATGTTAAAAATTCTACATTATTTGTTCAACTTACCTATTAGAAAATTATATATTTAAAAAAAAAATAATTCTCTAGGCTGAAATTGTAATTGTTCAATTTTTTTCTAAAATCTTATACTTTTTAGTTAAAAATGCAACTATTTGTTTGAAAATTCATCTCACATGAATAAAAATTATATTCTTCTTGAAAATTCATCTTTGTTGGTTTAAAATTAAACCATATTAAACCATATCTCATTTAGAAAAAAATTTAAAGCTTTTATTAAAACTTTAGAAGTAATATTTCTTCTCTTAAAATTCATCTTTCGATCTTTTAGATTCAACATTTAAATCTTATTTCGCTATAGAACCACGCATTTAGAAAATTATATGAAAAATTACAAACTAAAAATTTATTTGACCAAAGATAAAAGAAAAATATTCAATATTATCGAATTATTGAACACATTAGATTAGATTTTTCAGTTTTTATAGCATACTGAACGCTGTAGTATAAAATACAGCAACTAAACTTATTTTAATTTATATATTTTAAAGTTTACAAAACTTTTTAACGCGAGATTCTAATGGAATAGCGTTTTTTTCCTGAACCAAGAGCCAATAAACATATTCCTCGAGTCCTGAGAATGCTAAAACCATGCGTAATTATTTTTTTTCATTAAAAATTTTAATTTATCACACGATGTCTACTCAAATCTTGGGGAAAAAATTCCCTCACAATTCCAGATTTTTTTCCCGATAATCTTAGATTTTCCCAGGTATAATTTTCCATAGTACTATATTAAATTAAATTTAAATCGCTTCAATTTCATAACTTTTCAAGTAAAATTATTGAATTTTCAACAAAATAGATGAATTTTTAACAAAATAGTTCAATTTTGAACTGAAAAATATCAGTTTTCATCCAAAAATGAAAACTTTAAACTTTTCGTTAAAAAAAATAATTTTCCACAAAAATTTTTTAAACCAGTGATGAGTTTTTAACTAAAATAATAAATATGTAACTAAAACCGATTAATATTCAAACAAAAATATAAATTTTTAGCTCAGATTTAATTAATTTAATAAAATTAGATTTTCAATTAAAACTATTCATTTTCGAACAACAAGATTAATTTTCTGCCAAAAAACTAAACGACTTTTTAACGAAATACCTGAATTTGCAACAAAATGGCTGAATTTTAAACTAAAAAAGACAACATTTTCAACCAAATTTACAGTTTTCAGTTTTAAAAACACAGTTGCATTTTCAAATAAAGTGACGAAGTTTCAGTTTTCAACTGAAAAATATCAATTTGCAATAAAAAAATAGAATACTTAAATTTTCAGTTAAAAAATTAATCTTAAAAATAAAAAAAAAATAATTTCCACAAAATTGTTAAATAAAGTTATATAAAGCTACTTTTACCAACGAGGAATTATTGTTATTCAAATTTAGATTGGAATTTTTAAATATTAAGCACGATTTCGAAAAAATTCCCTGACTTAAAATACAAAATCATTCATATTTCCAGAGTTTCCAAATTAAGAAGTGATGCCTTAGTAAAAATGGTACATACCTTTCAGCTTTTTCTATGTTTCTCGTAATGTGATCATGATCCAAATAAAAAAGACCAATTCTTATATTATGGAAGACAATATCTAATCTGTGACCTAAAGATACTGTTTTATCGTAGGTTTTTCTAAAAGCCGAAATAGCTCCATCTTTATCTCCAATTCGGCAAAGATGTTCCGATTTCTTTAGATTTGCTTCACGGACCTCCATTTCACCCAAATTTTGCTCTGCATCTTCGATAACACCATCCAATTCTTTCAATTGTTCCTCATTCCGGACTTTCATTTTAGACAAGAGAGCCTCGTCGACAGGCCAACTTAAATCCCGACATACCTCTTCATAGAACGGTGCCATGTCTGCAATTCAAAATAACAATATAAGAATTTTCTATCTGTTAAAAAAAAGAAAGAAAAAACTTCCAGCCTTGAATACACTTTAAAGATTGAAAATAGTGTCACTTTCTAAAAAATAGTGCCAAAATAATTATTTTTAAAATTAAATAAAATTATTTAAAATGTTTTTATTTTTCCTATGAATTATGAAAATTTCTACCTATTTATCGCAAGCTTCCCCGTTTTCTATTTAAATTCGAAATTAATTAATATCACCCAATAAGAAAATCCAAATATTTTTTTTACTGAAAGTTAATTATTTTCGGTTTCAAAGTCTGTTATTCAATTTTTGGTTACGAATTTATCTTTTTTTATAGTAAATTTTATTGTTTGATTGAAAATTTACCTGTTTTATTCCAAATTCGTCTTTTAGGCTTGATAATTCATCAATTTTTTTTTAATTTTCTTTGTTAACTAACAATGTTTTGGGTTGAAAATCCAGTATTTTGTTTAAAAATCGTCTTAAGTCCAACAGTTTTTTATTTTTCATACAAATTTTTTTTTTTGCTAAAATAACTATTACCATTTTTCATTAAAAATTAATTGGCATACATATTCAAAACTTCGGTATAAAGTTCAACTGTGTGGTACGTAATTAAACAATTTTGTAGCCAGTTTTTAAACGGCAATTATTAGATCTGAACAATTTTAGGTTATGTTAGCGTTTTACACAAAAAATAGAGTTTCAAAACAACAATCATTATAATATTTTTAATAAAAAGTAATTATTTTCAAGGAACGCTTATAATTGTTCACAAATTTAGGTTGTTTGGCGTGTTTTACCTGAGATTTGTATTTTTAATCAAAAACCATTAGATTTAAATCCAATGGTTTTTGTATAAAATAATAAAATTTGCAAGTTTAACTGTTGTAGGTTAAGCTAACGTTTACAATAGGAAATATAAATATAGTTTTTAAATAAGAATACATTTTTTAACAAATAAAGGTTATGTTAACGTTTTACAACGGAAATCGATTCTTTAATTGAATGTCAAATACGACTTATAATTTCAAACAATTTTCTGTTATGTAAGTCTTTTTTTGGTCGAAAGTTGATATTTTTAACAAAAAATAAAAGCATCCTTAAATTATCATTCAACCCTTAAATTCACAATTGTTAAAAGTTTTTGAATGAAAACTAACATTTTTGTTGAAAATTCATATATGCACATTACAAATTTCATTATTTTGTAGAAAACTATATATTCTATAATACGATATTTAAACTTTTTTATTAAAAATACAACTGTTTTGTTGAAAATTCATCCCTTTAATTAAAAATTTAACTATTTTGTTAAAAATTGATGTTTTTGACAGAAAATTTATATTCTTGGTTTAAATTTCATATATTTGATTGAAAATTCAACTACTTTGATGAAAAGACGTATTTTTTTGGCTGAATTCAACTGTTTTTCGTTCAAAATTCAAATCTTTTTTGGTTGATTAACTATATCTTTCGTTGACAATTCTTCTTTTTTGGTTGACAATTTCACAACATACTTTGCTGACAGTTCAACTACTCTGTTAAAAAGTAATTTCTTATTTTAAGATTCATCACTTTAGTTAAAAATGTATCTCTTTGGTAGAAAATTTAACTATTTTATTTAAAATTCACCTTCTTTGATATAAAATGAATCTTGCTGGTTAAAGATTCATCTACTTGGTTTAAATTTAACTATATTTTGTTTAACTTATTTTTGTTTTTGTTAAACAGTTGATTCTTTTAGTTGACAAACTGGATGTAACAGAGTAATATTTGCTGGAGTTTTATATTAGAAGTTTGTTGGTACGTTCAAATTTTTTACTAGAAATCGATTATGTGAAATAAACAACATCAAATTTAAATGAATATTTACAATTTTGAACATATTTTTTTATACCATATTTTTCGCCTAAAACTGATATTGTTAATGAAAAAGTCATAAGACTTTTTTTTATTTTTTTCTTATTATTAATTTAAAAATTAGACCTAAAATCATTATCCTCTGTTTTTCAGAACAGAAAAAGATGGCAACATGTATATTTAAACAGTTCAAGGTTAGTTTAAAATTTTAAAGTTTTTCTATGTTTATAAGAATGTAAGTATATGCAAATTAGTGATAAGAAACTTTTGCACAACGACATTTACTCCAAAAAGCGAATAATGTTCTTGTCACGGAAACTTTAAACCCTTTAAACTGTTGACATAACCTAAAATATAACATTCCAAAAAAGTATATTTTGACCCTCCGGTTTTTGTTTTTGATTGCATATTAAATAATAGATACTCCGAATTAGAGGATTGATTTATTAAAATGAATTCCAGTCCAGAAATATGTAAAATATTATGCACTCAAGAGAAAAAGAGTATAAAAATGCAATCTCACTGTCGGCTTTGATGGCATCAAGAAGTTTAGTTTTTAAAGCTGTATCGTTCTTGTGTTCAGGTAAACTCAGCAAAAATTTAATTTGCGCCAGCTCTAGCTTCGGATTCTTTTCCAAACCCTCCTCTTCAAGATTTTCTAACGGCATTTTGAATGAAAATGTTAAATTTATCACTATTAAATTGAACTATAAAGAAAACTTGGGATGAGATGTGTCCGACAACCAACCAAGTAATGGTTATAATGGATGGAGTGTTGAATCAAGTGTTTTACTTCAACATCAGGCTCCCTAAGCGTACTGCGCATGTTATGGCCGCGCGCTTATTTGAAATTATTAAATATGTAAATAAATTTGTTGAAGCATATCATAATTATAAAGTACAACAAAATATTATTAACTATTTAATATTTGTATTTATAAAGAAAAGCATTCCTTACTTTGAATTTAAAACCAATAATTTATTTTTAAAGGTTGCAATCGAGTAATAATTTTACCTTTCACTCTAAAAGACTATTTTGTAATCTGAAAATTAATTTCATTAAGTCAACAATGATGTAAAAAATGTTATGCTTTACATATATGTTTTGCATATTATGTTTTTAGTTCTGCGAAAAATTAAATTCAATACTTCAAAAATAACTTTTTTATACAATACACTACAAATAATATTGTTTTCCACTGAAAAATTCAAAGTATGTCTTTTCATAACACTCTCAATTTTTCTCAACAAGTAGTAGAATTTTCAACTAATCAAGATAAATTTTCTACTAAAAGAAAACGAATTTTCAACAAAATTGTTAAATTATGAAATAAAAAAATCAATTTTCATCCAAAAATGGAATAGTGGCAAGTTTAGATAAAAAAATAGAATTTTTAACAGTATATACACTTCTCAACAAAATGAGTAACTTTTCAAATAAAAAAGAAAACATTTTTAATCAAAAATGAAATAGTTAAATTTTCTGTTTACATATGTTTATTCACTTAAATGAATAGAATAAATTTATTATTACTTATTCAATCAAAAATTAATAGAATAGTTGCATCTTTAGCCATAGAGGTAAATTTCCAAATAAAGTAATGAATATTAATTAATACGATCAATTTTCAACGAAAAATGGAATGTTTGGTATTCCAAACAAAAAATATTTTAATATTATATAAAAAACAGCTTAATTTTAATCGAAATAAATAAATTTGAAATTAGAAAAAAGTTTAATTTATTTATTACAATAAATTAACTGTCCGCCAAGCATAAGAGTTCATAGCTTGTAGTTTTATCTTTTATTTCAATACATTTATAATTCTATTCATTTCATTTTAAAAGATCTGCGTTTGAGCAATTTAAAAAATCCCGCTGAATTCGGCGTACCTATTAGGTATTTTCACTTCAATTATCAGCTAACTTCACTTCGTTGAAAGCTGAGGGAGAAAACAAGGGACCAAATGCATGGAACAAAACTTAATTTCTGTAATATCTTTGTAATTAATAATAATAATTATTATTTTATAATTTCACTAAATAATAATTAAAAAATAAAAACAATTCATGCAAGCGCGGCTAAATAGCGGGAGTAACGACTCTCATGAGTCCTGAGGCACGAGCCGATCTGGATGGTCTTTTAACGTTCACTGCTGTTGCAAACCTAGTCGCGAGCGGCTTAGAAAAATTGGTGTGGATCCAAATTCACTATCTTTGCAAACCTAGGCACGAGCGACTTAGAATATTTGTCTAGCTTTTTACAGTGTTTTCAAACGTAGGCGCGATGGACTTTGAAAATTCTTAAAAATTCACCAGGTTTGCAAACCTAGGCGCGAGTCACTTTGAAAGTTATTAATGCTTCCCTAATATGAATAGCGTATGAATAAAAGAGGACTGTCTGGCCACCCTACTAGGTAACCTCAGTGCGGGGATGATTAGCCTCACGTATCTGTTTACTCGTTCGGGGCGTAGCGACCCCGCTTTAGCTGAGCGAAAAGCGGTCAAAATCCGTACTCTCCTTATCACAAAACATCAGTGAATAGGTGTTCTGCTTTCCGTTTATAACTGTTAAGAAGTTAAGGTAAACCGGTCGTTTTGGGTTACCACCCCAACTCGCCTTTAATACTAAAGGTCCCAATCAAACAAACCATCCCCGGATGAACTTAGACCTTTAGAAGACTTAGACTTTTAGCACCTTTAGAAAGAGATGGTGAAGCCGAACACAACACGTTTCCGTGTGAATATGCGGGATGTCGTTCGGCAATAAAAGAGGCCTTGGAGTCCACCGAAGAGCCAAACACCCCGAGTTCGCAGACCAACTGTTGGACACTGGTCGTAAAAATCAGATGTGGACACATGAGGAAAACTTAATAATGACGAGAAGAGAGGCTGTAATTACCGTAGCAGGCGAATGATTTTTGAAACAGGAATTGGCAAAAGAATTCCAGCATAGATCTTATGATACAGTAAAATCACACCGCACCAATAGCGTCTATGAAGAATTCGTTCTAAACTCACTTCAAATAGTGAGGGAAGAGCAACGTGAGCGTCCTCGGTCAAATCGAGAACGCTCACCTATACATTAAGAGGAAGACCCCTTCCTAATGTTCTTTAATTCGCTGGAGGCACCTGGTGAAGATGTGGGGAACAGATATAAGTCGCTGGCTCTCAATCAGATATGTTCTGATGTAGGAGAGCAAACAAAAGAACATATAGCGACACGCCTACCATTCCGACAGGATTTTTAATGATCAGAAGACCACGTACTGGTAATCCGCCCACTAAAAGAAAACTGAGAAGAAAGAATATGCATTGTATCAGACTCTATATAAGAAGAGCAGGAGACGTGTGGAAAACATATTAAACGGTTCTACCGAGACCATACAACCCAGAAGAGATATCATGGAACCTTATTGAAGACATGTTATGACAGCATTCCGTAGCATCGCCAATATTTCAAGAACCTGAGACCCAAATGATTGATCTCTGGAAGCCAGTTTCATTAGAGGAACTTAACAAAATTGGAGTTAAACTAAAATCTGCTCCAGGACCCGGTGGTCAAACAGGTGGAGATTCTGAGAAGTTTCCGAAAGGAATACTGATCTGTATCTTCAACCTCATCCTCTGGACTCGAAAATTACCGGAGAGCTTATTAGCATCGAGAACAATATTTATCCCAAAGAAAGATCATGAGAGTGAACCGGATAAATACAGAATCCTTGCCTGCAGACTGGAAGAGGTGATAAAAACCGATGATAAGCAGAGAGGATTTAGAAGTCACGTTGACGGATGTAGGAATAACACCTTTCAACTTAACTTTATACTGAAACAATAACATCAGTATTACAAACCTCTTTACATGGCATCGGTGGATGTCGCGAAAGCTTTTCCATCTGTTTCGCATCCGGCGCTGATGGCTGCCATGAAATCATTTGGGATTTCAACAAGATTTGTTGATTACATAAATCATGTGTGCAGCCAAGGATACACGATTCTGCAAGGATATTGATAGATCTCTGATAAATATATCCGAGAAGGGGTTTAAGGCAAGGCGATCCGTTGTCTTCACCTATATTTAACATACTTATGCACCGCCTTCTCGAAACCCTACCCAACGAAGTAGGGATTAAAGTTGAAGATCGCAGTGTCAACGCTTCAGCCTTTGTTGATGATGTAAACCTGTGCGCAACAACATCGCGTGGCCTATAAATATCGTTGAATTGGCTAGTGGAATTCTTGTCTAAATGTGGTTTAAATATAAATATTGACAAGAGTTTCACCCTCGGTTTCAAACCGTCTCCTAGAGACAAAGTCTCCACTGTGAATTTTGACACGGAATTCACAGTGAATGGGAGAAGACTGAGAGTACTTTCGAGAACGGACATACCTGGGTATACCGTACACATGGGCGGGGAGGAAGAAGGTCTCAATAAGCGAAATCTTTGTAAAGGACTTAGAGAGTCTAAAAAAGGGCCCTCTCAAACCGCAACAGAGACTTTTTGCTCTTCGCACGTATATGTTACCGAAGCTATAGCATCAGCTAGCATTCGGTAATGTCATGCTCGGTACTCTTAAGAGTATCGACAAAGAGGTGAAAAGAGCTATTCGTGAATGGCTCAACATGCCTCACTACGTACCTAATGTGTATGTGCATGCTAAAGTTCAAAACGGTGGTCTGGGAATCCCGTCGATAAGATGTGTAGCGCCCTTATTAGGAAAAGAAAGACTGGAGTTAATCAAGCCGCTCACCATTTTCTGTAAAAAGAGATCGATCTATGCGATCGGCGATTGATGAATCAAGGTGCCGTGATGATCTCACGTGATGCGATCAATATTATGTGGGCCAACAAACTTCACCAATCGGTAGACGGAGAATTCGCTCACCGAATCCAGTAAGGCGCCGGGGCAGCACGCCGTGGATTCAGGATGGAACCGGTTTCCTAAGTGGAAAAGAATTTATCAATTCTTGTCGATTTCTCATCAGTGCCATACCGAGTAGGTTGAAAACATCAAGAGGAAGATTTAAGGACAGAAGTTGCAGAGCTGCATGCAATGCAACGAAAACCATGTTGTTCAGAAATGCTTCAGAGCTCATGCGTCCCGCATTAAAAGGCATAATGCGGTAAGCCGTTATGTGACTTTGAGGTTACAAAATTTAGGCTTTGTGGTTCAACAAGAACCACGCTTACAAACTAATGAAGGACTCAGGAAGCCAGATATTGTGGCTATCAAGGGACAAACAGTTTTAATTGTAGATGCGCAAATTGTGAATGAGCAATTCGATTTACGAAGAGCTCATTGCGAAGAAGCAAACTACTCGAAGCTAAACCCGGGAATATCTGCTTACGTGCAGGAAACCGTCTTCATGCTAGATGCCAACATCGAATATTTAAAGGCCACATTCAATTGGAAAGGTGTTTAGGTACACGAAGCCGCAGATGATCTTACCGGTTGGGGCTTTCTTAAGAAAGAACTCAAAACTATATCATCGAGAGTGCTCATTGGTGGATTATTAGCCTTTCGGATCTTTAACAGCACAACATCCACTCACAGAAGAACGATGAGGGAAGGCATAGGATCATAGATTGGTGCTGAACGGCCGCGCATAATAGCGATATCGCGGCAATGACGTTTGTTTGGTGAAGCCATCACTTTTAACAAACAATGGTGACGCCTCCCGACTCTAGAGGCGCAATACGAAGGAGTTCATTTAGTGGTTTAAAGTCCCACATTCACCTTCGTTCGTTAAGGATTCGTCTGTACGTACAGGTGTATTTAGTGCATGACACATTTCTACTTCTCCTTTAAAAAAAAAATTGTCAAATGCCTCGTCATCTAAGTAGTGAAGTGCATGAATGGATTAACGAGATGCCCACTTTCCGTATCTACTATCTAGCTAATCCTCAATTTAGATCCAAGAACTAAAAAAATGCCATTGACTAAGAAGAGACATACCCATCTCCATCTCTTTTCAACTAATAGCATTCGTTTAGTTCCTGGAACTTATTGTAGGTTCGCTAGTGAGGTGGCACAGCTGGGCGTACATCTTTGCCTCTACCTAGATGTGACATCATCAAACGTAATACGCTTTTAAATATTTTATAAACAAGCTGGAGGTTCCTGCTTTTTCTAAAAAATATGGAAATACATAAATGCTAAGACTGCTGTTTTGTGTCTCAATGTAAAACGTTAGTCAATACATTTATTTGTAATGAAGAAATATAAAATATGCTTCAATTATTATTCAAAAATATGTTTTCTAAATGCTTTTATTATTTTAATTATACTCATGGATTTACGGTTTTGCATGTAATAATAAAAAAAAGTCACTACAAAACGGGAAAAAGCATCATTTCAATACCTTTTGCAGGATACATAGCGCGAGCAAAGATATTCTTTGGCGCAAGAAATTAAATTAATATGTTTGAGGTTAGAATGCATATTTTCAATTTTTTACTTTTGGTAAATTATGCGATCTGGATTTACTGTATTCATGCATACTAATGCCCTATAAAATAAATCCTTTTTACCAAAAAAAACTTTGATGATTAATTATTTTTATTGTTTTTATTGCATTAACAAATGTCTTCTGGAATTTGAAAGCATATGGCGTCACACCACGTATTTTAAGCTATGGGGGCGCCATGTATACACATCTCACATAACCTCTATCTGTCAAAAAAATTTCCCTCTGATTTCTTATTCCGGATAAAATATGCTATAAGCGAAAATTAAAATACACAAATGCTTGACCGTTTATTATTTCATAAAATGGTCATTGAGAAATAAAAACTAATGTCCGTAATCGGCGCCATGATGTATTGACGTCACAGCGTGAAGTACCAAACTCGAAAGCCTGGAAAGCAAAAACCTGCCATTTCATAATTTTGTAGAGTTGTTGTGAGTTGTTGGTGTAATCTTGAGTTTGTGACTGACCCTGTTCCCGCCTTGCTCGTTGAGCTCTTCGAGTTTATAACAGTACGCGATGTTTTTATAATCATAAAGGAAGCTCTAGATTTGTTTATTTTAATGTATATTTCACTGTAAACCGTGATTGTAATTGTGTTCTTCAATGATTGCAATATTGGATCAAAAGTTTATCATTCTTAAAAGTATATAGATACATAGAAATAATCGTTGACTCCGGAATATCAAGATGGGTATTACCGGTTTAATTCCGTTTTTGAACAAAGCATCAAAGAAAAGCAACATTTCCCAGTTTTCTGGGGGTACAGCAGCTATCGATGCTTATTGCTGGTTGCACAAAGGTGCTTTTTCCTGTGCTGATAAATTGATTATGGGCCAATCATCAGATGCGTAAGTAGGCATTTTTTTGATTCAACTTTTATCTTGTAAGAAGTTCAAGAAAATTTTATTTTTAACTTTGCACGGGTAGAAAATTGGATGTTTATCATTGTGTAAAATGCAGATTTACGGACTCTTAAATTAGTTAATTTTTTTTTTAATCATAGTTTTCGTAGATTTTTGGGCAGTATGTGTTTCAAGTAAATGTTTTTCTGTTTGTATACAGGTACTTAAAAAATGTCGCAAATCATCTGATTTAAATTTTGTTTCCAGCTACAGTAATTTTTAAGATAAATTGTACATCCACATATTGTATATGCATATTTCTCAAATCCTAAAATATCTCCCTAGTAAAAACAGAAACATTAGATTAATTTATTTATTATAATAAAACATAGTTTGTCTACTCACCTGAAAAATCTCGAATTGTCAGGGCATTTTTGTTATGTTTGGGGAATTTTTTGATCATGCTAAAAGAGGAATTTTCAACAAAATAGATCCACTTTCAAACAAGTAGTTAAATTTTCAACCAAAAAATATAAATTCTTAATAAAATGTTGAATCTTCAATGAAAACAGATTACTTTTCAGTCAAAGAACCTCAATGTTCAACCAAATTGTTGAATTTTTAACCGAGAAGATTATTTCCTACCAGAAAAAGGAAATTTTTGACAAAATACATAAAGTTTCAATCAAAGATGAAACTCTTAAATTTTCAGATAAAAAAAAAAATTTCACAAAACGGTTCAAGTTCTAAGCAAAATAAGTTGAATTTAATAAAAAAGATGAATTTTCAACAAATTAGTTAAAAGCTGAACCAAAACAGATTGTCTGTCAACCAAAAAGTTAAATTATTAACCAAATAGTTTATTCTTCAGCGAATTGTAAAATCTTAGGGACAAAAAAATGAATTTTCTACAAAACAGTTAAATTTTCAACCAAATAAAATGATTTGTTATCGAGAAGTTAATTTTTTACCAATTAATCAAATTTACAGCCAAAAAATGTAATTTTCTGCAAAAAAGTTGTATTAAAAAAAACGAATAAATTTTTACGAAAAGAGATTCATTTTTAAAATAAAGACAAATTTTCAACATAACTATTGTATGTTCGCACAGCAAAATGAATTTTCAATAAAAAGGTAATTTTAAACCAGATAGTTGAATTTGAACTAAAAAAAAAGTTTCAACAAAATAGGTAATTTTTCTACCAAAAAGTTTAATTTTCAAACAAATAGTTTAATTGTCTACCAAACTGTGAATCAGAAAATATGATTTTTTAACAAGAAGTTTATTTTCTACTAAATAATTAAATTTGTAACCAAAAAATTTAATTTTCCGCAAAAAAATTGAATTTTAATATTAAAAACAGATTAAATTTCTACAAAGAGAGATGAATTTCCAAACCAAAAAGACGTGTTTTTAACTAAAGTGTTCAATTTTCAACTCGAAGAGATTTTTCAGCCAAGAAGAAAATAATTTAAACAAATTGTTGATTTTTAAAGCTAAAAAGAAAAGTCTCCAACAGAATGTTAATTTTCAACCAAATATAGGTATTTTCCACAAAACAGTTGAATTCTTCGCGAAAACTAAACTAAAAAAATACTAAAATGTTGAGTTTTTGAGCCGAAAATATCAAAATTTTACAAAAAATTAGACCTCAAAAAATTTACAGATTATTAATTTCCGGGGATTTTTTTTTTAATTCATGTTATATAAATGCCATAAAGCATCAGCTGATTGTTTTGAACTTTTTTGTTTAGTCAGCAGTAATTTGAGATTCAGGTTACATTTATGCTGATTGGCAGATAAAGTTTCAGATTTCGGTGCCTACTTTAATGAAAAAATTTGAATCAGAAAATATACGGATTTTTGTGAAATGCGCTCAAAATTTTATAAACAGCCCTTCTTATATTTTAAAAATTTCTTTGCAGCTTTTACCATACATGGAATTATCAGGGACTTTTTATAAACTTGAAAATGTCAGGAAATTTTTTTTTCACTTCGCAGTATTTTCGAGAGTGTACCTAATTTTTTTTTTAATTTGCAATATAAAATTGAATAACAATGATTCTTCATTTGTAAAAGTAGCTTTATATTACTGTATTGGAATATTTGGTTGAAAATTCGTTTTTTGTTTGTTTGAAATTAATTGTTTTAACTGAAAATTTAATTTTAAAAATTAATTTTTTGGTTGAAGATTCATTTATTCCAGTTCAGGGTTCTTCGATTTAGCTGAAAATTCATCTTTTTGGTTTTAAAAATTTAACTATTCCAGTCAAGGGTTCATTCTTTTAGTTGCAAGTTCATCGCTTTATTTGAAAACATAAATATTTTTTTGAAAATTAGTTTCTTTTTTGGTAATATTTTTTTACTAAAAATGTAACTATTTCAGTTAAAAATTTAACCATTCTATTAAAAATTTGTTGCTTTTATGTCGTTGAAAATTCATGTATTTTGTTGAAAATTCGTCTTTTTGGTAGAAAAATTAATATCTGGGTTGGGAATTCAACTTTTTGTTAAAAAATTCAACTATGCTCGTTGAAAATTCATCATTTTCTTTTAAAATAATCTTCTTGGTTAAAAATGCAACTTCTTTAGTTGAAGATTCCTCGTTTTACTTCAAATTTTTTTAATTCGACATTCCTCTTGAAGATTCATATTTTTAGTTGAAAATTCATCTCTTTGGTGGAATATGAATTTTTTTTAACTAAAAATTTAACTATTCATTTTTTGTTGACAATTTGTCTTTTTTAATTGTAAATTCATCTCTTTGGTTGAAAATTTAACTATTCCAGTTCAAGATTCATAAGTTTTGTTCAAAAGTAATATTTTTTGTTTAAATTTAAATATGATGTTAATAATGTTAATATTTGTTAATTTAAGTAAGATGTTGGTCTCAAATTTAACTATTCCAGTTAAAGATTCATCATTTTAGTTAAAAATTAATTGTTGTTTGTTTCAAGTTCAACTATTCCTGTTGAAGCTTCACAATTTTATTCGAAAATTCACCCGGTCTTCTGAGAATAATTTTTTTCAACTAAAAATGTACCTATTCTATTTTGAGTTAAAAATTTTTATTGTTTAGTTTAAAATTCAACTACAAAATTGAAATTTTGTCTTTTTTAGTTGAAAATTTAATTATTTCTCCGAAAATTTATGTCTTATGTACAAAAAAAGTATTTTTTGGTAGAAACTTAATTTTCTAGTTTGAAAATTCATATTTTTGGTTAAAAATTCAAGTTTTACAGTTAAATATTCAATAATTTTAGTTGAAAATAAAACAACTTTAATACAGTGACCACATTAAGTTTATCTAAATATACACTGAACTTTAGGCATAAGAAGATCAAATAAATTTTGTATGAATTATTCAAATTCATGGTCTCCAGGGACAAATTCAAGAAATGAATAATTATATTTTTATTATTATATAATTATTTATTTATTCAAACGTGATATTGTATTTAAGAATATTTTGTAATATAGTTTGCCCATGTTTTTTAAAATTAAAGATATCAATTAAATCCCTAGAAAGTGAAAAACATTATTTATAATAAACTAGTGAAACTGTATGTTTATTCCGAATCGATTGTTTAAAAAAATTCGAAATGTTTTAATTACTTCGTAATATGAAAAGTAATACCTAGAAAAGCTGGAGATACCTGGAAAAAACGTGGAATTGCCAGGGAATTATTTTTTCAGGATAGAAATTCAGAAGCTATTTTTTTTTTAATTTAGCTAAATAAAGCATTTTTTTACAGGTATGTTAAATATTGTATGAGACTGGTCCATATGTTAATTGCGGCCAAGATAAAACCAATTTTGGTTTTTGATGGTCGTCACTTACCAGCTAAAGCAGACACAGAAGTCAAAAGAAGAGAGTAAGTTTCTATTTCTTTAATATTATTAATAATCAATCAAATATTTTTTTTTAATTTGCCTTTTAACATATTTTCCAAATCGTTCGCTAAAATAGCTAAATTACGCTAGATTAAAAAAAACAAATATTTTTAAGATCCGAAGAAAAATTTCAATTGATTTTTTATTTTGAAAAATCAATTTAAAGAAAGTTTTTTGACAGATATTAATAAATTTTAAATATAGGCATTATGAAATAATACAAAAATAATTTTAAACTTAAAAAGATTTCAACAGATTTAAAACAAAATGTAGACTTCTGAAGATTTTTAACAAAAAATTTAGGAACTTTTTAAGAATTTTAAAATTAAATTTCTGGGTAAATTTTAAATTACTGTTTTAATTATTAAAATTTATTTTAAGAGAATATATAAAAAGATTAAAAAAACATTCAAAAACATTTCGAAAATTATTTTGAAGTTTTTGAAAAATTACAGAACTAATTTAAAGTTGGAAAATAATTTTTAAAACCTGTCGATTTTTTAAGAATTTTTAAAAATTAGTTTAAAGAGGTTATTTAAAAAGATTTTAAAACATTATAAAATGGTTCGGTTCGGTTTCTTCATATCTGAAATCTTCAAAAATATTTTTTAATTTTATTGCGTAACCTAGACAAATTATATTTATATAACCTTAAAGGAAATAGACATAAAACATGAAAAAACTTCAATTTTGAATTCAAAATAATTTTTCACTTCAAATTATAATTTGCTTAAGATTTTTTTCTTTATTAACTGAAAAATCTTTTTTGGTTGAAAATTCATCTCTTTTGTAAAAAAAATCTTTTTCTTATTAAAATTGCAACTATTTAGATTAAAATTAACATTATTTTTGATTGAGGATTCAAATGTATTGTTAAAATTCATTTTTTGATTAATTCAAATATTTTTTATTTAAAATGAGCATATTTTTATATATAAATCTCAACTCTTACATTTTTTTAAAAATTCATATTTTCGGGTGAAAAAATTAAACTAAACAAAAAAACTGAACTTTATAATTTTAATTGTTCTATTTAAAAAAATGTAACTCAAATTGTTGAATTCTGATATATAAATAACAATTGAAGACGTATTATTCTTAGAAAAAGTGCGAGTAAGTTAAAGAGATTAAATAGTTTTGAAAAATTCAAGATTTAAAAAATCCGGCTGTTTGTACCAAAATTTCGGTGCAAACAGCCCACGGACTAACCTAAAACAAAATTTAGATTTTGCCAGATTCCGAATAAATAATTTAGAAGCTGTTTAAGAATTTTTAAAGGCTTCAGAAGAATAAAAAACATTTCCTTGTAAAATTGAAAATGATTTTTTATCTTGACAAATTAATTTTAACATAATTTTTAAAAAGATCTACAAAATTATCAAAAATGAATGTGGCAGATTTTAAGGAGTATTTTTTAATTTGGCAAAGTCTACAAAAAATGTGTGGGAAAATTTATAGAAAAAATTGGAATCATTTAAAAGAATGTTTAGAAGTTCTGAAAATTTTTTTAAATAATTTGAAATTTGAAAAAATTTAAAACAACATGTAGATGTTTCGAGATTTTAATATAAAATTTTGAAGCATTTTAAGTATTTTAAACTATCTAAAATAAAAATAATTCAAATTTTAATTTAAGTGTTCAATTTATAAAAAAATTGTATCGTTTAATTTTTATGTTTCTAGCTTAAAATTACTTAAAATTATATAATCAAAAAAATTTTAATATTCATTAATTCTTCAATTTAGAGCATTGAAAATGATAAGGTAGATTTATATTTTTGGAACTGAATCTGAAACTTTAAACTTTACACTTTATATAAGTTTAAAAAAAATTATTTGTGTGAATCTTTTATACGTATAAATTATTCAGCGTTTGTAGACAACAGTTTTTAACTAAAAAACGGTTAAACTTAAATTTAAACAATTTAAAATTCAAGAGGTCCACATTAGGTGCTTTAATTTGCAACTCAGTTTTTCTTGCTTCAAATGGAAAAATACCTAAATTTAGATTTGGATTTTTAAAATTTCATTGACTAAAACGACCATTCTGTATGTTTTAATATTGATGCTCGTATTGATACTGTTTTGAATATATAAAATGACTCCGAGGCCTAATGCAATTAAATTTGATGAATAAAAATATTTTGTAAAGGCAAAGAGAAGGCAATAAGCGAAGAGCGGCGGAATTGATGCGAATGGGTAAAGACACTGAAGGAAAAAATCTATTGAGGAGATCATTAGACATATCGCACGAGATGGCTTTAGAAGTAATTAAGCAGTGCCAAATCGAAAATGTTGACTGCATCGTGGCTCCTTACGAAGCAGATGCTCAGTTAGCGTATTTAAATATTTCTGGCATAGCTGATGTCGTTATTACAGAGGATAGTGACTTGACCTTATTTGGTTGCAATAAGGTAAGCAAAATAAATTTACGCACGATAATCATACGTAGAATACAGAACGATGAAAGTTATCTACGAGCTCTGTCCGGAAAGTATCCGACCTTTCGGAATAGCTAAGAGCTGCTTCGTCGCATTGTTTTATTTCCTCTACGTCTTGAAATCGTTTTCCTTTTAGAGGATATTTCAGTTTAGGAAACAGAAATTACAGGGAGCCATGTCGGTATTGTATGAGGTTGCCGAAGGCATTGTTTCACCAGAAATTGCTGAATAAGCTACTATGAATCGACAGATGCGTTCTTGTGGCAAAGGATCGAGTCGCCACTTTTCCACAGATTAGGCCGTTTTCTTTTTTGAGCGATCGTCCCACTTTCAGCAGGATTCCTTAAACAGCGTGTTCAGTGACCTTAAAACCCTTGAAACCCGGGAAATCTCTTTGAATTTTTCACGAGAACCTGGAAATAATTTTTTCTTTCTTTTAAAGCAATTATTTTATTGAAATAAGAAAAGTAATTTAAATATTTTTAGTCTGTTATGAAAGAAACATTTCGTTTAAAAGAAATTTTGCCACTGAAAAGTTTTTTTATTTATCAAGATATAAGTTATCTTTTTACTCATCACAGAATAAATAAAGAGAATTCTAAGCATTTTTTATAGACTTTGCCAATTATTTTATTCATTGCAATGAACAGACTTGAATATTGTGAATAATTCTATACATTTTTAATTTCGTCTCCGCTCCGGCCATATATTAGATTTTTCGAGGGTTTCACCACTCGGTTTTTGATTTTACTTCAGATTACAAAAAATTATTAAATATTTCAAAAGGTTTCAAATGAAATACAAAAATTTTAAATGTTTAAAATAATTTTGAACCTTTTACAAATATTTTACTGGTTTTAAAGATTTAAAAAAGGCATTACACCATATTTCAAATATTGCACAACAATTTCATAAATTATTAAAAAGGGTATGGTAAATCAGTTTTCTAAGATTTCAAACGATTTTACACAGATTAAAAATATTTTTATCGTTTAAAATGAATTCTATAGATTTCAAAAAGGATGCAGTACACCAGATTTCGAAGATTTGAAACGATTTGACAAGATTTTACTAAGATTTCAAATCAACGATTTGAGCGAATAAAAAAGATTAAAGAAAAATTTCACAAATATTTCAAAAGATTTCAGAAACTTGTTCGAAGATTTCGAGCATCTCATCAAGAATACAAAGATTTCAAACATTTCCACAGATTTTAAAACTTTCAAAATATTACAAAGTCTTAAAAAAAATTGAAAAAGGGTAAACAAGATTTCAAACGATTTGAAAAGTTTTCAAAACATTTTAGAAGATTGAAAATTATTTTACTAGGATTTCAAATAATTCAGTGATTTTAGCGAATAAAAAAGATTTCACAAACCAAGATTTTTAAAAAATTTGAAAATTATTTCAAAAGATTTGACAAAGATTTGACAAAAATTCTTTAAAGATTTCGAACATTTCATAAATATTGCAAGGATTTCAAATATTTTAATGATTTCAAACGAATAACAGGAAATATTTTAAAGATTTTGAATAATTTCAAAAGGTTTCTACAAATTTGGGAAGATTTCCAAAGCGTTTTACAAACAAAGCTTAAGGAAAGCTTTTAAAAATATTTCAAAAATTTTAAAAGATTTCAAAAAAATTCCTTAAGATTTCAAGAATTTCAAATATTTTAAAAAGATTTAAAAAGATCTCACAGACATTTCAAGGTTTCAAGTACATAAAGAAGTTTCAACGAATTCGCAAAGATTTCACACAGCTTTGAAGGATTTCAAGATTTAAGATTTCAAGGATTAAGAATTTCTTTATGCTTCTTTAAAAGTTCTGCTTTCTTTAAAAATTGGTTGCCAATAAAAATTGCAATGGCTCATTTTTTACATATATAGCAAACGGTTTTTTAATTATTTAAATTAATTAAATATTATTTTTAATTATTTGAAAAACCAATCAGACTAGCTAACAAGTGCTTCGTCGCATTCTGTTTTATTTCGTCTACGTCTTAAAATAATTTTCCTTTTAGAGGATTTCACCAGAAATTTCTGAATAGCTCAGCTAAGTACAAAGTTAGAGCATAGGTCGAACACTTTCCGGACATACTTCGTAAACTATTATGTACTTTAAAAATGTATTGAAAGTAGTGGACCGTACTTAAATTACGTACTCATGAAGATTATATTTTTATTTATAAATTTTATTATTTTATGGAAAATTTAACAATTTTCATAAAAAGAAATCCTGTTTGGTTGCAAAATTCAACTTCTTTGTTAAAAAAGCATCTTTATGGGTTAAACCTTCAAGTCTTTTTGTAAAACATTAAACTTTTGCTTAAAATTCATATTTCCTTGCTTATGAGTCAACTAAAATCTTTTTGGATGAAATCTACTTTTTCTGAAAATTTGTCTTTTTGATTTAAAAAATCATATTTTTTAGCTGAAAGGTTGCATATTTTCTTGGATAAAAATATAAATGTTCTGTTGAAAATTCAACTATATCCTAGAAAATTTACTTTTGGTTAAAATTCCTATTTTTGCATTGAAAATTTGTCTTTTTGATTTAAAAATTCACCCGTTATAGTAGAATTTTCATTCTTCTTTGACAAAAATGCAACTGTTTGGTTAATATACTTATTCTTTAAATTTTTTATTTTGTGATTGGAAAGTGAACTGGAAACTTCTTTGGATAAAAGTTGAACTATTTTTGCTAAGTATTCGTTTTGAAATTCGTGTGTTTTAGAAAAAATGTAATCTTTCTTGAATACAAATGCAACTCTTCGGTTGAAAATTTAGCCTCTTTTTTGAAAGTTTATCTCTTTGATCTTAAAATTCACCTGCTTTAGCAGAAATTAGCTTTCTTATATAAAAACGCAACTACATGATTGAAGATTCAACAATTTTCCTAAAGTCATACTTTTTGGTTGAAAATTCTGTTGTTTTGTTGAAAATTTAACTACTTCGTAGAAAATGGACTTTTTTAAATTTTAATATTCTGGTGTTGAAAAGAGAACTAAAATATTTTCTGGATGAAAATTAAACTTTTTTTAAAAATGTTTTTTTAAATAAAAAATGCACCTGTTTTAAGCAACATTTGACCTTTCTTGGATAAAAATATAAATGTTCAGCCGAAAATTCAACTATGTTGTAAAAAGTTATGCTTTTGGTTGAATTTATTAAAAAGTGGGGTGTTTTAGTACAAATTGGTAGAGAATTCAACTATTTTGTTACATTTTCATTCTTTTTTTTGTTGAAAAAATTCGTCTTTTTAGATTGAAAATTCATTTTTTTCGTAGAAATGTATTATTTGTTAAAAAATTCATATTTAATCTAGACAAGTAAACTGGAATCTTTTTTGAATGAGAATTCAACTATTTTTTGGAAGTTAAAAAAAAATCATCTGTTTTAGGAGAAATTAGATCCTTTTGGATAAAAATACAACTATTTGGTAGAGAATAGAACAATTTTCTTAAAAATTCTTGAAAAATGTCTTGTTTAAAAATTCATTTCTTGATCGGGAAAAGTCAGTTGAAGTCTTTTTTAATCGAAAATTCAGTTATTTTTTTCAAAACTTATCTTTTTGATTTAAAATTTCATCTGTGTTTGTAGAAATTTCATTTTTTTTAAAATGAAAATGCAAATTTTTGGTTAAAAAGTATTCTTTTTTGCTTGAGCATTTAAATATCTTGTTTGAAATATTTGGTTGAATCGCTTTGTTAAGCAAACTTTTTTTTACCTGAAGGTTTATATTTTTAATTAAAAGTTCACTTCTGGTTGAAACTGGAACTATCTTGTTAAAAAAAAATCTTTTTGATTTCTACTTCAACTACTCAGGTGAAAGTTAAACTTCATTCTTACTTCCACTTTTAAATATTGATCTTTTTTGTTGAAAATTTTCCAGTTTTTAATACAAAAAAATCATTTTCTTGGTTTGAAATTTCATGTTTGTTGGTTAAAAATGCATCAGTTATGTAGACAATTAATTTTTTGCTGAAAAATCATATTTTGGATTAAAAATTTATTGTTGGTAGAGAAACTTCGTCTTTTTGCTTGAAGTTTCAACAATTTACATAAAGTTTTAATTCTTTCTTGAGTGAAAAATCTTTATTTGATGAAAATTTGTCTTTTTAATTTTAAAATTATTTTTTTTTAATCCGTTTATAAAAGATTCTATCTGAAAAATATTATAAAATTACAATGCTTGTATTTGAATATAAATGATCAAGGAAAATGAAAAATTAGTCTAGAAAACATTAGGGAATTTTGAAAATGAAATCCTCGGACACGCCACCTCTCAGAGAGGTCCTATACGTTGCGTAATTTAAGTACGGTCCCTATGGTAAAAAAATCCTGAATTATTGACAAAAATTTTTTTGTAGATTTTCTTTAAGATGGATATAAACGGCAATGGACTCTTGGTAGAGCAAGATCGCCTCCATCTGGCAATGGGGGTTCGTGCTGAGCACTTTGACATGGATAAATTTCGCTACATGTGTATTCTATCTGGCTGTGATTATTTGCCTTCGCTTCCTGGCATTGGATTATCTAAAGCATGTAAATTTATATTGAAAAGCACCGAGGGCGACATTTACAACGTAGGTTTCCGATCTCAAATTTTATGTATAAAAGACTTAACGCCTTTTCCTCCTGTTTTTATGAAACTTCCTCATTTTTTTCGCTTAAATGAGAGCAGAATTAATAAAAGAATTAATCAACCTAATTGTTTTGTTAAAAATTAATATTTTTCGGCCGAAAAGTCAACTCTTTTGTTGAACTCGTCTTTTTTTATTAGAAAATCTTTTGCTTTGGATTGAAAATTCACCTTTTTTGGTAGAAAAGTTGAATAGTCATTGTTAAGTTTCTGGTTAAAAATTTATCTTTTTTGGTTGAAAACTTAATTATTTTGTTGATAATTAATTTATTGATTGAAAATTCAACTGTCTTCTATAAACTTCGTATTTTTTTATAGAAAATATGTTGCTTTGGATTGAAACTTCACTTTATTTGGTAAAAAAGTCATATTTTTGTTTAAAAATAAAATTTTTTATTGAAAATTCAACTTTTTGGATTGAGAATTTAACTATCTTCTAAAAGCAGATGTTTTAGGCTTGAGAATTTTCAAATAATGTTTTTGTATTCTTAGACTCCTGTTTTGATTGAAAAGTCGACCACTATATTTTTGGTTCAGAATTAATTTATTTTGGTTAAAAACTTAATTTTTTGATGATTCAACTATTTTGTTAAAAATCCATCATTTTTGGAAATATTTTGGTAAAAAAAATTACCTTTCTTGATTGAAAATTGAAAATTCATCTTTTTTGGATACACTTTTTTTGAAAATTCAACTGTATTCTCTAAAGTTTGTCCTTCTTGAATAGAAAATTTGTTTCTTTGGATTAAAACTTCATTTTTTTGGTAGAAAAGTCTACTATTATATTTTTGGTTCAGAAATCATCTCTTTCGGTTAACAACTTAATTATTTTATCAACAATTCAACTATTTTGTTAAAAAGTCATAATTTTTGGTAATATTTTTGTCCTCGTTTTTTATTGAATTTCACTGTTTTTTTTTTATTTAAAATAGGGATATTTTTTGGTTAAAATATGAACTATTATATTCATCGTTGAGAATTCACATTTGTTTGTTAAAAATTCCACTAATACATTTTTTGTTAAGAACGCATATTTTTCTGCTTGAAAATTCAACTACTTGTTTTTTGAATATTCATAACTTTAGATGAAAATTCATTTCTTTGGTTGAAAACTCATCTATTCATCCATTTTTGTTGAAAATACAATATTTTTACTTCAAATATTAGGGATTCATAGCGTTTCAAATTGATTGAAAATTAGTTTTTTGGTTGTAAATTAATTTATTTTGTATGAAAATTTAACTACTTGGTTGAAAGTTGAATTAAGTTTTAAATGTTCATTTTTCTGTTTGAAGATTCATCTTTTTGGTGAAAATTTAATTATTTTATTGAAAATTATTTTTGTTGTTGTTGAAAATTTATTTATTTTGTCTTGAAAGTTAAACTAATTGGTTAAAAAGTAGTCATTTTTGTTTTAATTTAAGTGTTTTATATTTAAAATTAAACTAATTGATTGAAAGTTAGAACTTCTTTGTTAAAGATTCACCTTTTTTTGAAAATTCATTTATTTTTATGAAAAATCGTCGTTTTTTGTTGAATTTAACAGTTTTTTTTATTCAAAACTGAAATATTTTTGGTTTAAATATCATCTATTATATATTTTTTTTAGAATTAATTTTTTTCTGTTAAATATTTAAGTAATACATTTTTCGCTGATAATTTTTGTTTTCTTTGAAAATTCAACTACTTGGGTGAAAGTTGAATTAATTTGTTAGAAATTCATTTTTTTTTAATCATCTTTTTGGTTGTAAATTTAACCGCTTTGTTAAAAATGTGGATTTTGGTTAAAAATTAGTTTCTCCAACTGAAAATTGATCTATTTGATTAAAAAAAAATTCTACTGAAGACGACTGTTTTTAATTTGAAATAAAATTCTTTTTATTTGTAGGAAATTTATCTTTGTTGAATAAGAACCTTTTTAATTGAAAATGCAACTGTCTTCTAAAAAAAACTTTTTTTTTCGCTTGAAAATTCTATTTGGTAAAAATTTAGAACTTCTTTGTTAGAAATTCACCTTTTTTTTGAAAATTCATTTATTTTTATGAAAAATCGTCGTTTTTGGTTAAATTTAATAAATTTTTATTCAAAATTGAATTATTTTTTGGTTGAACTATCATCTATTATATGTTTTTTTTATAATTAATATTTTTATGTTGAATATTCTAATAATACATTTTTCGCTGATAATTTTTGTTTTCTTTGAAGATTCAACTGCTTGGTTGAAAGTTGAATTAATTTTTTAGAAATTAACTTTTTTAAATAAAGATTCATCTTTTTAATTGAAAATTCAACTGTCTTCTAAAAAAAATTTTTTTAGCTTGAAAATTCTACTTTTTGGTTAAAATTTCAACTATTTTCTTGAAAAATCGTTTCTTTTGCTTTAAATTTAAACAATTTGTTTGAAATTTTTTTTTTGTTGCATCTGAATATTTTTGATTAAAAATTAAAATCGTGTTTGGTTGAAATGTCAATTATTATATCTTCGTTGAGAATTCCTCTTATTTGCTTGAAAATTCAACTATTTGATTAAAAGTTGAACTCGTTTCTTAAAATTTCATTTTTTTAAATGCATCGCTTTGGTAGAAGTTTCATCTTTTTTGGCTAAAAATGCAATTGTTATATTTTTTGGTTGTAAAGTGAACTACCTACTTGGTCAAAAGTTGAATTAATTAGTTAAAAATTAATTTTTTTTAATGAAGATTCATCCCTTTAGTTGAAAATTTAACTGCTTTTTCGGAAATTTGTTTCTTGGCTGAAAATGAATCTTTACACTGAAAATACATCCATTTAAGTTTTCCTAAATTAACATTTTTTTACTTTAAAATATAATTATTTGCTTTGAAAAACGTATATTTTGATGAAAATTTTACTTTTTTGTTAAAAATTCAACTAATTTGTTGAAAAATGGTTTCTTTTGTTTGAAAATTCAACTGTTTGAAAATTTATTTGTTTAAATTCAACTATTTAGTTAAAAATATACTTTCTTGATTAAAAAGAATTTTTTTTGAAAATTCTTCTTTTCTGGTTACAAAGTCAACGGTTTTCTAAAATATGCGACGTCTTAGCTTGAAAATTTAAATCGTGAGTAGAAAATCTTTTATGATTGAAAAGTAAAAAAATTTTTTGATAATGCATTATACCTCGACTTTCAACCTTTGGAATTTAAAGCGTCTTATTTTATTATTATTATTATGCACATTAATTTTATTTAAAGAAATTAATCCTCTCTTTGTGAAAAAGAAGCACCCAATTCCCCTTTTTTTTGAGATAATTTTGGACTGTTAAGTCTGATATAAGCAACAAAATTGACCTATTTTCTTTGAAAAAATGATAAAAATTCTTTTGTATTAATATATAATCAATGAATTTTTCAGTCACTTACGCGATTACCCTCGTATCTCAACATGAAATCGCTTGTTGTGACAAAGGAGTATAGGGATTCATTTCTACGGGCATTTGTAACATTTAAACACCAACTTGTCTACTGTCCTATCAAAAGAAAACAAGTACGACTTTATTCACCACCTTCACATGTTACGGACGAGCAATTACGACACGCTGGCGTTGAAGTAGATGAGGACTTGGCCTGGCAGCTGGCTCTTGGAAATTACGATCCTTTTTCGCTGAAAAAGCTTCATGACTTTGATCCTGACAATCGACCGGTAAGGGACTTTATTTGTGCTTTAAAATATTATTATTATTATACCATTAAGTAAAATCCTTTTTGGCATTTGGGAGTCGCTGATCAATCTCTCTAGCAATCAGTCCAGACGAAGAGCTTCACAAAGTCAGCACATGTCCTAGATTAAACAAAAATACGCAAACGTGTGATAATATAAAAATCAAAAGTGGTTTCATATATTTCTTTACTCTCATTTCGAGTAGTTTACTTTTAATCCAGTTCATTCAAACTATTTTAATTTTTTCATTCTTGAAAAGTTCCAATTAGAAAGTATATAATTTTCAAAGAGTGCAGAATAATTAAACTTTAAATGTTCACAATATTTCTCGCAGTACTTAAAATTCTGCAATATAGAATGGTGAAATTGACACTGACTTTTGTTTTGACAAAATCACATCTTTTAGTAAAAAAAAAACCTACCCAGTCCTTTTAAATGTATCGGGAAATGACAGTGAATTTATTTTTTGACCGGGATTTTACCAAATTTTTGGAATAAAAATCTGTCTTTTTAAATTATGATATCATTCAGTTTAGACTGCATAATTCGAAAATTCTTTCACTTTAAAAATTTTACATTTTATATTTTTAATTTTTTTTAACACCTAAACAATTAAATATTAGAAGCATTTAAAATCGAATATGTTTGATAAAAAACATTTTTAGTTGATTATCTTTTAATATAAATTAATTCATGATTATTAAAATTAAATTTTACTTTAAAAATGAAAAATTCTTATTAGTTAAACAAATGTAAAACCTCGACTGAAACTTTATAAACTATTTTCAATTTTGAAATAACTTCAAAATAAGATATTCATAACCAAAGGCTTTTATTTTTCAAATACTATTTCAGTCCCAAATATTCCCTAAAAAACCATTCAATTAAAAAAAATTTAATTAAGAAAAAGAAAAATGACTTAATATTCAGAAATATCTGACTGTTCATTTAAATTTAGTAATTATAAATTGAATTTTCGAAACTCAAGAAAAAAACTAAACTTCAAACTTTACAATTTTAATTGTTCTATTGAAACAAATTTTAATTGTAATTCAAATTGTTGAATTTCGGTATATAAATAACAATTTAACTCCTGTTATTCTTAAAAAAAATCAGAAAGATAAAGAAATTTTTAGAAGTTTTGAACAAATTTAAAATGAATTTAAAATTTGAAATGATTTCAAATAATGTAAACGAAGTGTCTACGTGTATCTTGTACCAAAATTTCGATGCAAATAATACACGGCCTAACTTTTGGATTTTGAAAAAATTAAGGAAAAATTCGTATCATTTTAACAGATGTTCAGAAGTTCTGAAAAAAATGTTTAAATAATTTTAAAAAATTTTAAAGTTCAAACAACATGTCAATGTTTAAATATTTTGAAACAAAAATTTTGAATTTAGAAAATTGTGTTCATTTAAAAACATGTAATCGTTCAATTTTTAATGTTTTTAGCTCAAAATGGCTTATAATGATATAATTTTGAAAAATTTGTAATGCATTGATTGATTCTTCAATTTAGTGCTTTGAAAATGATAACTTGGATTTATATTTTTGAAACCGAATGGATTTAATTTTAAATTGTTCAGTTTAAAAGTGTTAGTAGCTTCCATTTTATACGTTTAAATTATTGAGCATTTGAATACAATATTCGGAATGAGAAAACGGTTAAACTTTAATTTTAAAAGTTTAAATTTTAGAGTTCTGAATTTTCATGTTGGACGCAAAGTATTTTTATTTTCCCCTTTTATGGCTTTAATTTTAGAATTAAAATTGAATTGGTTGAATTTTGTAAAGTATAATTTAGATTTAAAAATTATTAAGTTTTAAGCCATTTAATTTATTTTCTAGTTTTAAATTCTAGAATTTAAAAGTTTCTAATTTTTAATTATTTATTTTTGAACGCTTTTAATTTTAAACAATATAATTTCAATTCCTCTTAATTTCAAATAATAATAATAAAAAATGTAACTGTATTGTTGAGAATTCTTTTTTTTATATTGGAAACTAACTTTTTAAGCTGAAAATTGCACTATTCACTTTTCAGTTGTGAAATTATATTTTTCAGTTGAACTATTTTGGTGAAAAAGTTAATCTATTTGTTGAAAATTGTTTTGTTTTTTAATGAATAGTTTTATTGTAAATTTAACTATTCCTTTTTTATTGTGAATGTATCTGATTGGATTAATACAATTTTTTTGACCAAATTAATTTAATTGTTGAAAATCAATCTTTTAAGTTGAAAATTCTTTTTTTAAACTTATTTTCTTCAACTGAACGTTTATCTGTTCCATTCTTGAATCAGTAATTCTTTTTGAGTTGGAAATTCGACTTTTCTGTTGAAAATAATCGTATTTTGTTAACAATTAGCCTTTATCAGTAGAAAATTAATCGTCTTGGTTGAAAAAAAACATTTTTTTTGTTGAAAATTTATCATTTTTAGTTAAAAAAATTAACATTTTGATAACAAATTTGTACTTTTTGATTCAAAATTCAACTACGTGGTTTAAAATTCATGTATTTTGTTAAAAATTCGTTTTAAAATTTCAATAATTTTGTATGAAAATTAAACTGCCTGAGTAAAAAATTCAAGTGTTGGGTCGAAAATGAAGGTCTTTGTTAAAAATTTATTTTTTAGTTGGATATGCATAATTATAATTGAAAATTCACCACTTTATTTGAAAATTTAACTATTTTTTGGAAAATTATTTTTTTATCCTACTTTTTTGTGGAAAATCAATATTTTTTGTTTGCCATATCAGCTATTACATTTTATTTGAGAATACATCTCTTTTGATTAAAAATTAATTTTTTGGTATAAAATTCAAGAATTTTGAGAAAAGCCATTTTTTGGTTCAAAGTTAATTATTGTAGCTAAAAATTCAGAAATATTTCATTAAAAAATCATTGTTTTCGGTTGATAAGTTATTTTTAACATTTTAGTTTCAAAATTCATCTATGGTTCAACAATTAAAAATTTTTGTTTGTAAAATCTTTTTTTAGAGATAATTTATTTTAGAACTGAGCATTAATCTATTCCCGGTAAAGATTTGTAATTTCAGTTGAAAATTTCATCACTGTGTTTAAAAAAATTGAACTATTTTCGTGAAAATTCGGACTTTTTATTGAAAATTTATTTTTACATGGAATGGGAATTTTAGAAAATAATTTTAATTCTAATTTATAAAAAGGGAATTTGCAAAAAAATCCCTTTTCCAAGTCAGAATACATCAGATTCCTTATTCCAAACTCTTTTTTTTTTTTTTGTAAATAAAAAATTGCCAGAATTTGAAATATCCCTCTTCCATATTCTAGAAACACGGAATTACTATATTCCTGAATTATAATAGAAAATGTTATAAATAAATATAATTCTGACCTGGAACAGGAAATTTTTGTAAATAAGTATCATTTATACTTCAGGGCAAGGAATTTTCTTGAAAATTTATCATTTGAGTGAGAAAAGAGAATTTTTTACATGGAATGGGAATTTTTGAAATATAATTCTAATTCTCAATTAGAAGCAGTGAATTAACAAAATCCGGTTTCAAGTCAGAATTATAATTCTTTTACAGAATTCTCAGTTACAGATTAACATTGTAATTTTCATGGCCAAGAATTATCTGATAATCCAACTCAGAAGTATGACTCTTTTCTAAAGTTTCTAGTACCAAATCAGAAATCTTTTCAATTTTTCAAAATGTTTAGGTAGCGCTTAAAATCTTTAAAAATCATTCAAATCTTTTGAACTCTTTAAAATTGTTCAAACAAAATAAGCAATTAACCGTGAGAAAACCAAAAAATGGTAGAAAATTTAAAATCGTATATTGGGTTTATTTATAGAAACGCGCTCTTCGGACGAATTCATGGACAGATAAGGAAATCGTAAAACATCCTAGCATTTGGTCGCAAAGTTTTACGAAAGAAAAAAGTACTGCCCCCAAAACGAAGAACTCTACACCTGTATTTCCAAATACAGCAGGTCAGGTGATGACGTTAAAAACCACGATTGTACAAAAGAGTACTACAAGAAAACGAAATTTCGAAGGTATGAATCATATTTAATTTTTTGAAGTTTTTTTAATCCTAGAAAACCTGGAATTGTGAGGGAATTTTTTCGAAAACAGCAATTTAGTAGAAAATTAAATTGTGTCGTTAAAAATTTACTCTTTTGTAGAAAATTTGTCTTTTGGGTTTTAAAATTCAACAATTTAGTAGAGAATTAAATTGGGTGATCGAAAATTTACTCTTTTTCAGAAAATTCATCTTTTTGGTTTGAAAATGCATTTGTTTAGTTGAGAACTTTATTATTTTGTTAATTTTTTTTTGTTGAGAATAAATTTTTTATACCATTTTTAGTTAAAATTTCTTGTTTTTTGTTGAAAATTCGTCTTTTTGTCTTGAAAGTTAATATTCTTTGTGGAAAATTCATATTTTATGGTGAAAAAATCATTTTTCTTGATTCAAAATAAAATTTTTGGTTCAAAATTGGACTGGTTTTTAAATAATTGGTTTTTTGCTTTAAAATTCAACTACTTGGTGAAAAATGCAACTGTTATTGGCTAAATTGTAATCTTTTTTTTGTTTGAAAATTCTATGGTTTTATATCAAACGGCATTTGACGGAAAATTAAACTATGTGATTAAAAATTTACTGTTTTAAAGAAAATTCGTCTTTTGTGTTTCAAAATTCAACAATTTGGTAGAGAATTAAACTATGTAATGGAAAATTTACTCTTTTTTTAGAAAATTCGTCTTTTTGGTTTTAAAATGCATTTTTTAAGTATTTAGTAATTTGTTGAAAATTCGTCTTTTTGTGTAGAAAATTAATATTCTTTATTGAAAATTCATCTTTTATGGTGGAAGAATCATTTTTCTTGGTTGAAAATTACAGTTTTTGTTCAAAATCGGACCAACTTTTAAACTGTTATTGGCTGAATTTTAATCTTTTATTGTTTGAAAATTTGATGATTATATATGAAATGTAGAAAATTATTTGTCTTTTTAACTCTAAAATTGAAGAATTTGGTAGAAAATTAAACATTTTGATTAAAAAATAACTTTTCTGTAGAAAATTCGTCTTTTGGATTTTAAAGTTCAAGGATTTCGTATAAAATGCATGTATTTTGTTGGAATTTTATCTATTTGGTTGAGAATTCGTTTTTTTAGTCGTAACTTAATTTTTTTAAACTGTAAATTCAACTGTTCTATTTTTTATAGAATATACATGGATAAATACATGGTAAAACACATATAGTTTTTTATCTAAAAATTTAACTATTTAATTTTCTTTAAAAAAATTTTTTTTTTAGTTTTAAAAAGTCATGTATTTTGTTGAAAATTTGTCTTTTTTAGTAGAAATTATTCTTGTAATTTTAAAGTCATCTTTTTGGTTGAAAATTCAAATATTTTAGTTAAGTGTTCATCGTTTTAGTTTAAAATTCATAATTTAATTAAAAATGAATTTTTTTGGTAATTTAATTTTGGTTGAAAAATGATCTTTAATAGTTAAAATATCGTCTTTTGGGAGAAATTATTAGTCTTCTTGGTGTAAAATTAATCTTCTTGTTGAAAATTCAAATATTCTAGTTAGCGATTCATAATTTTTTATTTGAAAATCCACCTCTTTGGCTAAACATTAATTTTTTTAACTGAAGTTATTTATTTTTGGTTTGACATTTTATCTCTTTTAGTTTAAAATTCATCTTTTTGATTAATAATTCAAGTAACCTAGTTGAATATTTATCATTGTAGTTAAAAATTTATCTTTTTGGCTGAACAATACTTTATTTAACAAAAAATTTTATTTCAAAAATTATATTTATTAGATAAAAAATCGTCTTTTTTGATAGAAAATAATTTTCTTATTATTTTCGTCAAAAATTCAATTGTTCTAGTTAAAGATTCAACATTTTAGTTAAAAAGTCACCCTTTTTCGTAGAAATTATTCTATTTGGTTGAAAATTTATTATTTTAGTTAAAAATCCAACTATTCTAGTCCATTATTTGGTTGAAAATTCATTTTTTTCAGTTGTTTGAGAATTAATTTTCTTAACTGAAAATGTACCTATTAAATTTTTTGTTAAAAATTAATCTTTTCCAGTTTAAAAATCAAATATTTCGTTGAGAATTTGTCATTTTAATTGTAATTTTTAATCTTTCTTTTAAAATTCATGTCCATTCCATCATTTTCCTTAAAAGATTAATTTTTAACTAAAAATTTAACTAGTCAATTTTTGTTTAAAAACTTAATCTTTATGATGAAAATTCATCGTTATAGTTTAAAATTCTATTTTTATTTAACAGTTAATCTTTTTTTGTTGAAGATTCATATACTTTGTTGAAAATTTATATTTTTTTGTCTCTGTTAAAATTTCTTCTTGTTAATTAAAATCTTAACTATTTTAGTTAATAGTTTATAATTTTAGTTGCAAATTCATCTTCTCTATTCAAAATTCAACTACTGCAGTGTAAGATTTATAATTTTAGTTTGAATTCATTATTTTGTTTGAAAATTTGTCCTTTTTATTTGAAAAATCAACTATTTTGTTGAAAAATCGTCTTTTTTAAATGAAAATTATGCTTTTTCGTTTGAAAATAAAACTAATTTATTGAAAATTAAGTCCTTTGTTAAAGACGCATCTGTTCCAGTTGAAGATTCACCATTTTAGTTGAAAATTCATCATTTTGTTTGCAATTTTTTTATGGTGGAAAATAATATATTTTTGTAACTAAAAATTTAAACTATTCCATGTTTGGTTAAAATCTGAGCTTTTTTAGTTCAAAAGTCAACTATTTGGATGAAAACAGATCTTTTTAGTTGGAAATTCGATTATTTGGTTGAGAATTCATGTATTTTGTTGAAAAATCTTCTTTTTAGTAGAAAATTATGGTTTTTGTTGAAAATGCCAATATATAAATTGAATTTAATATAGTACCCGCATTAATTTTACCAAAAAATGCACTGAAAAGTATAAGAAGATAAAATATAAATTTGTTTGAATTATTCAAATTCATGGACTTTAGAGAGAAATTTCATAAATTATGAATGATGTTTTGGTATTATTTAACTAATAAGAATAATAATAATAAACTAACTATATTAATAGTCCTAGTTTATTGTTTTAAAAAATGCGGAATGTTTGTGTAGACACCCTGATAAATATATATTATTTTTGTTTGCCAAATATTGAATAAAATGTTCCAGAATTCGAAGAAGAGGAAGATATGTTGGCAATATACGGTTCTTTGCCTAAAAAAATCGAATCTGCTGAATTAAAATCGCCTTCAAAACCGGAACTGGAAGAAAAAGACGCAGACGATACATCTAAATCTCCCGTAATAAGTCGAAGAATTAGAAATCCTTTTGTAAAAGGGGCGGATGGTGTTTCCCCGAGTCTCCTAACCAGAACCAGAAGAAGAACGCGACTCAACGTGTTCACGCCAACCGTAATTGACAATACAGTAGTTGCTCAAAGCAAATTTTTCAGTTCGCCGTCTTCCACGTCCGAAGGAACCGAAAGCGAGTCGAAATCCAGCGAATATAAAAGCATAATTGACGATAGTTCCACGGAAGAAACGAAGGTTAAGGGAAAAGAAAACCTAGATGTAAATCTGCCATCGGCAACGAGAGAAGATAACGAACAAGAATTTTGTGAAGAGGTTGAGGAAAAATCTTCTGATCCTAATCAGGAGGATGAAATTATCGCCGATTCTCCGGAAGAAAATAGTTCCAATGATATAATGGAGAGAAGTATTGGCCTTTCGAGTGTTCATATTCATTCGCTATCTGAGTCTCAAGGAGACAAATCTCCGGGAAATTCGGAAATATCGGAAAATATTGAGCGTATGGATACACAAGAATTATTGAATGATATGGATACTAGAAGTTCTAGTCCCGACTCAGAGTTGGAATATTCTGTTGATAGTCGCAGCATCGAGCATGTGCGGCCCAGTTTGTTCAAATGGGAAAACACGAAAAGATTGGAAGTTAAGAAGTTGGAATCATCGAACAAATTTAAATCGGTGTGTATTTCAAAGTTTATACTCATTTCTCATTTTTCCTATTATTTATTTAAAGAATTCTACTATTGTGAAGAATGTTCCCCCCTTTTCACGTTTTTCGCTTAAATTCGAACAGAATTAACAAGAAAATTCAAATATTGTTTCTTGAAAATTCATTCTTTTTAATTGCAAAGTCTACTGTGCGGTTGAAAATTTATTTATTTTATTGAAACTTGAAATTCTTCGTTAACAAATTTATTGTATTGGTTTCAGACTGAACTATTCTATTTTGGGTTGAAAATTAATCGTTTTTAGTTAAAAATTCAACTGTTACTTTTTTCACTGAGACTCATATTTGTTTTGGTTGGAAATTAAACTACTTGGTTTAGAGTTAAACTATTTAGTTGACAATACGCGTTTTCTAGTTTAATATTAATTTTTTTTACTGAAAAGTTAACTATATTCCATTTTTTGATAAAATTGTGTCGTTTCTGGATGGAAATTCAATTAGCTGGATGAACGAATGCATCTCTTTTATTTAAAAATACTACTATGAGTACCCTTTTTCAGGTTTTTCGCTTAAATGCAAACAGAACTATTTTTTCTTGAAAATTCATTTTTTTAATTGAAAAGTCTATTGTTTGGTTGAAAATTTAATTATTTTTTGAAACTTGAACTTCATTAACAAATTTATTGTATTGGTTTCAGTTTGAACTATTCAATTTTGGGTTGAAAATTAATCGTTTTGGTTGAAAATTCAACTAATTGAAAGTCAGATATCTGAAGAAAATAGTTTTTCTATGAATTTAAGAATGAAAATATTATAACTGATGTTCTTTCAAATAAAAATCATTATTTTTTAATGAAAAATGTTACAATTCACAAAAAAACAATAATTTTAACCATGTTTTTTGCAATGGAATTTTGTCTGACATTTTAATAAATTACGGGTTTTTTTCGGGAAAACATTGTGTATCACTCTACTGTTTCCAATTTTTTTTAAATAACTAAATAATCTTAAAAAATAATTATTTGTTAAAACGATTTCAACCATAGAAAAATTTTGTTTCAAAATTAGAAACAGTAGAGTTGTAGAGAATATTTTGCATACAAAAAAATTACGTTTTATTAAACTTTATTTTTGGTGAGCATTTTATCTTTTTTAGTTTAAAATTCGTTGTTTTTTTTTTGGATTTTTGGAAATTTTGATTCTTAAAATCATAGAAAAACTATTTTTTGCAGATATCTGACTTTTGACACGACGGCTACATTAAAGTTAAACTATTTGGTTGAAAATACCTTTTTTCTGGTTCAAAAATAATTTTTTAAACTGGAAACTTAATTATATTGGCTTTTTTCATCAAAATTTATCGCTTCTGGATGAAAATCCAATTAACTGGATGAAATTATTCTTTTTTTTTGTTGGAAAGTTTTCTATTATAACTCTGGTTCAGAATGCATCTCTTTTAATTAAGATATTACTATGCGGTTGAAAATTTAATTGTTTTATTCAAAATGCAACTCATTTGTTAAAATGTCATCCATTTTTATTGAAAATTGAAGTACTGTCTTGAAAGTTAAACTAATTTGTTAAAAATATCTTGTATTAGTTTCAGATTGAACTATTCCATTTTTGGTTGAACATATTCGTTTTCAGTTGAAAATTCAACTGCTTGTCATAACGTTGCACTATTTTGTTGAAAATATGTTGTTTTTTTTCTTACAAATTTTTTAAACTGAAAATTTAACTATTCCATTTTGTGTTAAAAATTGATCGTTTCTAATTAAAAATTCACTTATTTTCATGAAATTTCATTCCTTTTAATTGGAAATTCCACTATTCTATATTTGATTAAGAATTTACCTCTTTTGGTTACAAATTTTAATATTTAGTTAAAAGTTTAATTATTTTATTAAAAAGCAACTATTTTGTTAAAAAGTCATCACGGTTGAAAGTTGAGCTACTATTCTGTTAAAACATTTTATTGGTCTCAGATTCAAATTTTGAATGCAAAATTAATTGTTTCTAGTGGAAAATTTGACTATACTATTTTTCACTGAATTCTAGTCTTTTTTGTTGAAAATTCATCTAATTGGTTGAAAATAAACTATTGTGTTGAAAAATTGTTTTTTTTTTAATTACATTTTTTAAACTGAAAATTGAACAGTTCTATTTATTAAAAAGATGTTAATGGTTTTAGCCAGTAGACAAAAACCATTAACATCTTATTAATCAATACTTCATCTGGTCAAAACCTTAACAACAACACATAATTCTATTTTTTGTTGAGAATTAATCATTTTGGTTGAAAATTAACTTCGTTACTAAAAATTTATATTTTCGGGTTGAAAATTTATCTTTTTAAGCCTAAAATTCTATTATTTTTAAAATCCAATTACTTGGTTAAAAGTGAAGTTTTTGGTTGACAATTAAACACTGTTGTTAAAAATTCGTGTTCTGATTTAGAAATTAATTTCTTTTTGTAAAAATGTTATCTTTCATGGTGAAAAATGAATAAAGTTTGGTTAAAACTTTAACTATTTTATTAAAAATTTATTTTAAATATGTGGTTAAAAATTCTACTATTTTGATGAAAATCCATTATTTTTAACAAAATTGCACTGTTATGTTCAAGTCATAACTTTTTATCAAAAGTGTATTCTAAGCATTTCATCTTTTTCACATTAAAATTTAAGTAGTTTGTTGAAAATGTTACTGTTTTTGTTTAAAATTTAATCTTTTTTATTTGAAAATTCAACCATGTTGTTGCAAATTTGCCCGTTTCGCTCGAAAACTCAACTTTTTAATTGTAAATGCAACTATTTGGCTAATAATATATTTTATTAATTTAACTATTTAGTTAAAAATTCATTCTTATATGTTCAAAATTATATTTTTTTAAACTGGACATTTAAATATTCCAGTTTTGGCTGAAACTTGATCATTTTTAGCGGAGAATTCAATTATTCGTTTCAAATTTTTTTTTTTCGTTGTAAAAATCAATCTTTTCGTTTTAAAATTGAACGAATCGATTTAAATTTGAATTATTTTGATAAATATTTATTTAATTAGTTCAAGATTTATCTCTTTGGTCGAAAAATCATTTTTTTGTGAATTCTTTTTTGCTCTGATTGCAATTTTTTTAAACTGAAAATGTATCTATTCCTTTTTTGGTTGAAGATTCTAATATTTCTAAAATTCACCGACTTTGTTGAAAATTAATTTTTTGTTGACAGTTCAACGATTTATTAAATGGAATTCGATTTTTCTTGAAAATTGAAAATTTACCTTCTTTAGTTGAAACTTCAACTGTTTTAATGAAAATGTAATCATTTATTTGAAAATTAAATATTTGGTAAAAAAAGTAATAATTTTTTATCAAAATTTAACAGTTGTGGAAAATTCATAATTTTGGATTGAAAATTCACCTGTCTTTTAAGCAATTTGTCATTTTGGCACGAAAATTTAACTATTTTTTTTTAAAATGTAACGGTGCAAGGTAGAAGGTTTTTTTTCTTGAAAGTCCAATGATTTTGTTAAAAATTTGTCCATTTTGCTCGCAAGTTCAAATACATTTGGTTGATAATTAATTCAATTTTCTTCTCAAAAAATCCTCTTTTCGGTTGAAGCTTATTTTTTGAAAGTTCTACCATTCAGTTGCAAATTCAAATATTTGGGTAAAAATGCAGTTATTCCTATGAAAATTGAATCATTTTGTTGAAATTTTTGTATTATGAGAATTCAACTGCCTTCTAAAAAATTCAGCTTTTTGTACGAAAATTCAACTATTTTGTTAAAAATGCAACGTTTTTTGATTGAAGTTTAATCTTTTTCGTTTAAAAATTCAATTATTTTAGTGAAAATTACACTATTTGGTTTAAAATTCATCTTTGTACATTGAAAGTTCAATTAGCAAGTTATAAATTCAACTTTTTTGTTGAAAAACGAATCATTTTGTTTCCAATTCAACTATTTTCATGAAATAGTCATCTTTTTCGTCGAAAATGCCATTTTTTGTTGAAAATTTGTCTTTTTAGGTATAAAACTGATTCCTTTGTATTGAAAATTAATGTTTTTTTGGTAGAAAAGTTCTGATTCCACCATTTACTTGAAAATTCAATTTTTATCAGTCTTTTTTTTTTTTGTTTGAATTTATCTGTTTTTTATTTTAAATTAAAACCTTTTTCGCATTTTTCTTGATTGGAAATTAAATTAATACATTTTTCATTGATAATTATTCTTTTTTCGTTTGAAAATTAATCCACTTGGTTGAACGCTGAATACATTTATTAAAAATTGATTTTTTTGGTTTAAGATTCATGTTTATAATTTAAAATTTAATTATTTGATTGAAAATGATTGTTTTCGTTGAAAATCCATGTTCTTGGTTTAAAATTTAATTATTTTTTAGAAAATTAGTTATCATTGTTGAAAATTCTATTCTATTAATGTCATTATTTCGGGTAATATTATAGTAAAAAAAATCATCTTTCTTGGTTGAAAATGAACTTTATTGTTGAAAATTTAACCATTTTATGGAAATTCAACTGCTTAAGTTATTGAAGAATTTTACATTAAATTCAATAGGGTATCTGTGAATTATTTTTCTTAAAAATAATTGCTTCCTCTATTATTCCCCTGTTTTTGTTCAAATTTTTATCCATTTTTTGGAAATTCTTTACTTTTTCAGCTGCACCCAAGTAAGAAAAGAATTGTTCGAAGTTCTACATCTGCCAAAAAATCATTGTCAACGCAAGGCCAGCAAAGTCTTCTGAATATGTTCGGATTTCAGAAGAAGTAAGTTAATTTATTATATTAAAAATAGACCAATAAAATAATTTGCATTTTCAGGATGTTTTGTCAAAATGATAAATTTTTCTTAATTTTTCAGAGCGAGTCTAAAGCACTGAAGAAAACTTTGACACTCAACACAAAACTGTCATTTTGTATTACTTTAATGTTTAAATGGTCCTAATGCATTTTTTAGTTTTAAGATTTTTTGTTTGGTAGGTTTGTAAGCAATGAAGTATAGTTTTGTTGCGTCAACTTTGTTGTTTAAAAAATAGTATTTTATTTATATATCAGTAAGCGAAATAGTTTTCAAAATATTAATAACATATTAGGAGTAAAGTTAAATTGCCTTTTTGAATACAATTTTTTACTTTTTTCTACCCGCAGAATAGTTTCTTGTTTAAAATCTATTTTGCTGAATGCATATTACAAACTCAGGAAACTGCTGGTCGCATTTTTTTGGTAAAAACATCAATTGTTTTCCGTTTAGGTATTCTTGTTTAAGTTATTAAATACAATTTCGTGAAAATCTGTGATAAACATTACAAAAGCTCAAGACCTTTTTACTTTCTCTTGAAAGCATTGTAAATTATCTATTAATAAAAATGGGAAAGTGGAACTAACGTCTACTTTATTTCGTATCTTTTACTTCATAATTTTTATAGGAATTTTGTAACTAAACCATTCTTTTTTTGTCCTTTAAAAAAAAAGGTTCCCCCTTTTCTCGTTTTTTTACTCAAATGCGAACAGAATTATTAGAACCCAATCATAAAATCAAACTACTTTGAAGTTCAAAGTTAATTATTTTTAATAATTTACTTTTTAATTATGTTTAATTCATCTCTTCTGGTTAAAAATTCGCCTTTTTGATTCAACGTTTAACTATATTTTGAAATATTATAAGATAATTTTATACATGATCACTATATTTTCAATCTTTGTAAAATTATATATTATCAGAGAAAAATTGAAAAGTATTTATGAATTTGAAAAAGTGTTTTTTCATGTTACATTTTTGTAAAAATTCATTTTATTTGGTGGATATACGTTTAAAATGAGATAAAAAAATTAGTTTCGCAAACTTAATTCAATAATCGAATTCATCATAATCCAAACATACAGAAACAATCATAATATCAATTAAAAAAAAAAGGAATTATCGCTATCATTCAACTACTTGGTTGAAAGCTGAAATATTTTGTTGAAAATTATTTTGTATAACGAACATGTAAATAGTCAATTATTACTTGTAATTGATAATTTTTATTTGGAAATTCTACAATTTGTTTAAAAATTTATTCATTTTGTTGTAAATTCTTCCTTTTTGGGTATAAAATTAATCTTATTGATTGCAAATTCAACTGCTTGCTTAAGGATTGAACTTATACTTTAAAAAAGTGCATTTTATTAGTTAAAGATTTTTTTTGTAGAAAATTTGACTGTTTTTGTTAAAAATTCGTGTTTTTTCTTTGTAGCTGAAAATATATTTTTTTAATTGCAAATTTAACTATTTCATTTCAGGTTGAAAAATGATCATTTTTAGTAAAAAATTCAACTTTCTAATTGAAAATTATCTTGTTTTTTTAAAATTCATATTTTCAGGTTTAAAATTCAACTCTTTGGTAAAAAATTCGCCTTTTTGGTTTAATATTTAGATTTGTTCAAAATTAGGCTAGAAGTTCAACTATTTGGTTGCTAATTACATTTTTTTAAATATTCTTTCGGCTGAAAATTTCAAATATTTTGCAGCTAAAGCGACTTTTGGATTTAAAAAATCTTCTCTTTTTGTAAAAATTTCATAGTTTTTCGTTTAAAATTCAACTATTTGATTGAACAATAACTTAATTATTAAAAATTCATGTTTTTAGGTGGGAAATTCAACTAGTTCGTAAAAAATGTTTGGTTAAAAATCAATATGTTTTTATTGAGGATTATTTGCTTGAAAATTCATGTATTTTGATGAAATTTTTTTTTTTTTTGGTAAACTATGAATTTTTTAATATTAAAATTCAACTCCTTGGTTCTAAGCTAAAAATTCAAGAACTGTATTAAAAATGAATGTCGTTTTATATTCGTCTTTTTTGAAGATAATTAATCTTTTTGTTCGTGAAAAATTGAACTATTTTGTTAGAAAACTGTGGTTTTTGGCCTATTATTTTGAAAATTTGTCTTTTTGGTTCAATTAAACTGTTTTTTATTTAAAATTAAAACCTTTTCTTAGTTGAATCTCCAACTATTTATCATATTTTTAATCTATAATCTGTCTTTTTTTAATTAAAAATTTACGTACTTTGTTGAAACTTGAATTTCTTTGTCAAAAATTCCTTTTTTTGAAGATTAATAATTTTAGTTGATAAAGTATTTTGTTGAAAATTAAATTATTTTATAGGAAATTGAAATAATTTGTAATAACTTTGTATTTTTTAATAGAAGATTCTTCCTTTTGAGTTGAAAATGCAACTGTCTACTACAAAACTTGTATTTTTTGTACGAAAATTCAACTATTTTTAGTAGAAAATTATGTTTCTTGGTTGGAAATGTAATTACTTTGTTGAAAGTCGAGCTACTTTGTCAATTTCTTTAAAGGAAAATTTAACTAATCCATGTTCGGTTAAAAATTGATCATTTTGAGTTTAAAATTTAGCTCTGTATATGGTTGAAAAGTATGTTTTTTGTCTGAAATACATAGTTTTAGGTTGAAAATTTAACTGTTCTGAAGAAAATACGTCTTTTTGAGCTGAAAATTGTATATTTTGGGGTGAAAAGTTAAACTTTTTTTTTATAGCAAAATTGAACTAATTTGTAAAATATTCGTATTTTTTATACAGAAAATTCTTCTTCTTGGATTGAAAATTCATCTTTGTAACAGTTTAGTTGATAATTAATGTTGTTGTGGAAAATTCAACTTTATTGTTGACAATTTAATTATTTTGTTCAAAATTCAAATATTTTGTCAAAAAATATTTTTTTAAAAGATTTTTTTAAACAAAAATCTGTTTTTGCATTGATAATTTATATTTTTGTTAGAAAAGTTCTTGGTTCTAAAGTTCTAAAAAATTCACTTTTTGTCTTGAATCGGCTATTTGGTTAAAAATACAACTGTTTCTAGTTGGAGTTAATTTTTTAATTTGAATATTAAACCAATTTTAGGTTGAAAATTTTTTAGGTTGAAAATTCAACTATTTGGCTCAAATTTCGTGTTTTCTGATTGAAAGTTCAACTATTTGTGGATAGAACTGTTTGGTCTCAAATTAATTTGTTTTTTGAAAATTCAATAATTAGGTTGAAAAATCATTTTTCTTGGATGAAGATTCATCTTTTCGAGTAATAAAGTCAATTCTTTTCTGAAAAATTATACTTTTTAGCTTTAAAACTCAACTCTTACGTCGAAAACTCATATTTTTTTGGAAAAATTAATCTTTTTTCGAAATGCCTACTGTTACGGAATTTTCCACAAGATTTTTTCCTTTTCCAGATTGAAATAAAAGAGACAAAATTTAACTGAAAAGGGCTGTATTGAAAAAAAGTGTTCAAAATAGAGAGATGTAGTTTTTGAATGGCCTCTGAGAAGCTTATCAGTAATAGCTAATTTTGTGTGGTATATTTATAATATATATTTGGCTTTGTTACAAAAACAATTAATTTATTAAAATTATATACTAATTTCGGTACAATAACTGCGATATTTATATACATTAGTTTATCATACTTACATTTGTTCCAATGTAATAATTAAGTTATTAATTAATTTTAAAAATAATTAATTAATTTAATTGGAATCCAGCGGAACAAAGATTATATACAAGACGAGTTTAGAAATTGGCTGCAACGCAAACAGACCTCTTCATTGTCTGATTCAGGATGTCTTCTACATCTTTTACACAATTTTTGCTTCGTCGGTTCTAATTCAATTTGAGAATCGGTACAGGTTTCGTCTTCGATAAGTGTGATGGAAGAAACACGAAGTATTTCACAAAGTTCTGAGGTTGAAGACTCTTTTTCCTTTTGCAGATTCTGCATATCAAAGTTAAGAAAAAAATAAGATATAATAATGAAAAATAAATAATTAATACCAGTGATATAGTTTTTAACAAAAGGGGAAACTGTTTTTTAATAAAAATACCTAATCGAGGAAAATAATTCTCGGTCATTTCCAGGATGGCAAAAATTGTTCACGGTCATTGAAATTAAAAACTCGAATATTTTTTCATTTGGCGTGAACAAATTTTAACTGCAAATTATTACACTCAAAATGAAACTCCTGAATTTTAAAATCTTTTCTAGTTGAACAATCAATTTTAACAATCAATAGATTTGTAATTGTTCAAAATTATATCATTTTATGCATTTTGAAGTTAGAAGCATTCAAAATGGAATGATACATTTTTTTTTAACTGGAAATTTTTTAAATTGGAAGGTAAATTATTTTAATTTCAAGTTCTTTTAAATTAATAATTGTTCTATTATTATCGAAAATTTTATTATTCCGCAATTTTAAATTGTCGGCCACTTTTAATTTCGGCACTATTATTTTTCGACTATTTTATTTAAGGATTCAACTATTTAATTGAAAGTTGAGCTACTTTGTAAAAAATTAATTTTTTTTGTTGAAAATTCGTCATTTAAGAATAATCTTTTTTAAAAGTAATCGATTTCCGGTGTTTATATTATGATTTTTCTTTCAAAATATCAATTTTCGATGTTAAACAATAACATAACTTTAAATTTTTTAAAAATTATGAACCTTCTATGAAAAGTAACTACTTTTTAATCAAAAATTTTATTCCTTTTAAATCTAATAATAATTTTGGACGAAGAACACGAAAAGAATATTAAATTAATTAAATTGTAAATACTCTTTGACGTCTAATGATTTTGATTGCAAAATTCTTGGAAATAAGAAAAAAAAATCCAACGATCAAAGATGTGATTTAAAAAATAAATGAAAACGGCCAGAGAATAAAATAAAGAGGAAGACTTGGAGTGTTTCTTCTTTTTCTTCCCTCTTGATTATTTATTATTTAAACAAATTATAAATAAGACATTTAAAAATGTTTGGTACAAATTCAATCGTTCGATTCATGTTTTCTGTTTAATTTCCAAGAATTTGGTAATTAAATTTGAATTTTGTTTAAAATTACTGTAATAATAATACTATAATAATGATTTTTGTTTTAAAACCACAATTTTTGTTGTTCAACTCTAACGTAACCTATAATCAAAAAAAAAACTGCGAACCTTAAAAATAATAATTTTTATTTAAAAATGTAAATTTCCGCTAAAAAAACTAACAAAAACGAAAAATGGTAATCTTGATGATAATTTCGGTTTAAAAATGTAAATTTGCGATTAAAAACTAAAAAAAAAACTTAAATTTGTATAAATTTTAAGCATTCTTCTAAACTTTATGCTGCCATATGAAAAATAAAATTTTTTAAATGTAGAAAAAAGGTCCAATAATTATTGCCAATAAATTTTAAAAGACTAACCCAAACGTAAATAATAAAAAAAATCTAAGTCATAATTGTTTATTCAAATTTTATATGCATATTTGTGTTGATTCTTTCGCTGTAGGTAAAAGTTGTATTTTTATTTTTATTTTATTTCCTAAAATATCCTTTAAAATTCTATTCGTTACTACTTTATTAAATAATATTTAGCGAACTGTCTGATTAAAAAAATAACTAAAAATAATTGTACGTATTATTAGGAAATAAAATAATTTCCATAAAAACGCGACACGGTTAAATGTTCACAGTTCTCAAAAATAGGAATTATAGACGATTTTGAGAAAAATAAGAAGAAAAAAGCATTTTTTAGTATTAGAATAGTGAAATTCACACTTACTGAGAGTAAAGACAAGGTTTTTGGATCAACTCGAATCCTGGTTTTTAATTCCCATGTATTAATTTTTGCAAGTTTGTTTACTCCATCCCTCAACAATAATGCGGTGTTTACAATTTTTTCAATTTCCGGTTGGTTCCAATTATCTGCTTGCTTGTATCCAGAATGAAACAATGGCACGTAAGCTGTAATATTTTTTAAAGGGATTAAATACAAAATTTCATGAAGAAATGAAACAGCATGTCTACTCAAATTCTGAAAAAAATTCTGACAATTTTTGGAGGTATCTAGATTTTTCCAGGCACAATTTTTCTTAAAAGGGAGCCATTCAATTATTAATTATCCCATTTCGAAAGAATTCGGAACTTGTATCTTTTTAAAATATTACATAATACTTTACTAATATTTTAGACGAAAATGTTTTTTTTTTGCATACAAATTTAAAAAAAAATTAAATACACAATTTAAGACTAAAACTTCAAAATTACTATTCAGAAAAAATCATTAAAAATTGCCTCATTTTCTACTATACACATTGAATATTAAAGATTCCTCGATTGCAAATATTCAACTTGAAATTACACCTTTTTCAAAATTTGATCATTTTCAATTGTAACTCTTCAAATTTCTAGAATTTTGAATTGCAAATCGTCAAGAATTTTAAAAATTCACAATTAAAAGTTATGCAATTTTTAAGCTTTAAAATTTAAAAAATATGGAATTTTGATCATTTATATATGAAACTTTACTAATTTAGAAGATTTAAAATTGGAAACTCTTGACTTTTGATTCTCAAACTCATCAGAATTTAAGAATTTTTATTTATACATCTTTAAAATTAAAGATCCTTTAATTTTGAAAGTTTGCAATTAAAAAAAAAAACAAGTTTTAAAATTCAAAATTCGTTAGTTTGGACGATTTACATTCGAAATTTCTTCAATTTAAGCTATTTAAAGATGAATGCTTGACTTTTGATCTTCAAAATCATTAATTTCGAAAGCTTATTATTTATACGTTTCTAAAATTAAGCAGTTTTCAATTGTACCTCTTCAAAGTTGTAAAACTTTGAATTGTAAATTGTTAAAATTGGAGAATTTTTAATTTCGACAATTTACAATGAAAAGTTATGCAAGTTTTAAGTTTTGCAATTAAAATGTTGCAATTTTGATGATTCACATTTAAAATTTCTTTAATTGGAATTATTTAGAACTGAAACCTTGACTTTTTATTTCCAAAATCATCAAAATTTAAGAACTTTTATTTAAGCGTCTCTAAAATTAAAAAGTTTTTAATTATAATTTTTTAAATTGACTAATTGATTTTTAAATCGTGAAAAATGAAGAATTTTCAATTGTAAATCTTCAAAATTGCACTAGTCCAAAAGAATGTTCCAAAAAACGTACCTTTCAAATATAAATATTGAAAATGGAATAATTTGTTATTCTGTATGTTCATATTTTCAAATTTAAGTCTGCCAAATTAAAGAACTTTTAATTTCAAATCTTTAAAATTAAATAGTTTTCAATGTTCACAATTTGCAATTAAAGATTAGTAATTTTAATGAGTTACATTCAAAATTTCTTTAATTTAGAAAATTTTTAATGGAAAATTTGGCTTTTGATGTCCAAATTTAAGAATTTTTATTTATTGATCTTTAAAATTGAAGTGTTTTTAATTTAGAAAATAAAAAATTATGCAAGTTTTAATATAGCCACGAAACATCATCATTTACTGTGCGACACTGTCACAATCTTTGATTTTCAGAATATCTCGGGAACAAGTTTTAATATATGTTTTTAAAAATTGAAAATTAGATTTTTTAATCGCTCTCAAACTATGTATTTTCAAAACGCAAGGAATTTTAGTCTTCAAATTCTTGTATAATTTACTCGAAACTGATAAACTTTTTCCAAGCAAATTAACTTTATTAAAAATCGAAAATAAAAAAAATAGGAAAATTCGATCTTTATTTTTGTTGTAAAATGGCTCTTGTACAAATTGTTGTTTTTGATTTCAAAATGTCTCCTAAATTTTGGAAGAATTTGAAATATAATCTATATAGGTGTCTCTCAAACCCATTTTGCACCAAAATGTTTTTTTTATTTATAATATTGTTTTTTTTCAAAGGGAATAAAAAAGTACGTATTGATTTGCCAACCAATTTTTTTTGACAAACTTATGAGTATTAGAATCTGTTTGAATTTAATAAATTTCAAACGCAAAATATAAAAAAATTATAACAATTTTTTTAAGTGCGATATTTTCTTGGTAATAAATTTTTCAATCTGGTAGAATTTCGCACAGCTTTTTTTTACATTCGTTGAAAAATTTCAAAAAGGTTCAAAATTGACAAAATTGCAAAAGCGAGTTAGAGAGAAACTTACAGTTGTTTTTAACTTATCCAATAATAGTGGACACTTTGACACGAAAAAATCATATGTAGGGAGATAGTTTAGAAAAAGAAAAAGATTTTTCGAGACCATCCTAACAAGTATGCAACAGTTACATGAATTAATTATAAATAATTATTTTTTCAGTTCTTATAAAAACCTACGTAGGAACAGTACTTTTTATATATAAAATTAAATATCGATTTCCCTTAATTTATGAAAGTAACTTTATAAAAGGAAAATAAATTTTTTAATAGTACAAGTTTGTACGAATTTGATAATTACAGAATTTACTTTTTAAATTTTTCCATGAATTTCAAAAATAATTAAAACATTTTTTTATTATTTTCCTGAGATGAGTAAAAGTTCTAAAAAATAAGATAGAAATAAATAAGTATAAATTAAGTACTAGAAAATTACTTTTACAAATGAAAAAAATATCGTTAGTTATTGAATTTTCCCTGACATTGTCAGATTTTCCCTTTGAGCAGACACCTGGTAAAATAATATTTGTGGAATAAAATAATTTATACTAAGATTCTCGGGATGATGCAGCCACACCTCTTCCGCGAGATGTGGACTAATTGGTGCTATCGACCTGACAACAACTGCCAAAATCGCACCCATAACATCGACTGCTCCTGCTCGATATGGATCATTTGCACTTTCACAATAAAGTCTGTCTTTCACTAGGTAGCAGTAAGTTGCTGAAACGTCGTTTGTTACAAAGTTGATTATGTGCTTTGTTACATTATGATACTGATACGTGGAATACAATTTCTGAACCTGAAAGACAACTTTCCATCAGCACTGACAAATTTTTTAATTTACATTTAGATTCAGGGTGGCCACTTTAGTCGCCGGAAAAATTCCTGATTTTTTCCCAGTTCGCAAAATGGTTTGTTTTTGACATTAAAACTGACATTAAACTGTTAAAACTGACAATTTTTTTCTTTTGAAGCAATAAAATCTAAAGTGCCAATTAAAGCAAACAAAATTGAAATCTTCTGAATATTAAGATTGAAAAAAATTATCTCACCAGATCTCACAATGAATCATTCCAAATGATGAGGTATCATATGAACAAAAATAGTTTTGGTAACTGCAGACTTCACAGCCCAAAATAGTCTCAAAAAAGGGGGAGATAACAAATAGATAGCATATTGAATTTCTTAGAATTTGATTAATATTTCTAAGTTTACAAGTATAAATATATTGCATTTTCAATAAAATCGTTGAATTTTCAACCAGAAGAGATGAATTTTTGAGTCAAAGTTGAAGTTTCCAAATTAAAAAGTTATTTTCAACCAAAAACAGTTGGATTTTCAACAAAAAATAAATTTCAGCCAATAAAGATAATTTTTCTACCTGAAAGTTTAATGCTCAATAAATTAATTAATTTTCCACCAAACAGTTGCATTTACAACCAAATAGTTGAACTTTCAATCAAAAGAGACAAATTTTGAACCAAAATAGTTTTTTTTACCAAATAGTATAATTCTCAAGCTCAAAAGACGATTTTTATTAGAATACAGTTCCATTTTCAAAAAAAAATAAATTTAAACTATTAAATATGAATTTTCTACAAAATGGTTGAACGCTCAAAAATTAATTAATTTTCAACCAAAAAGTTGCATTTACCACCAAATAGTTTAAATTTTAATCAAAAGAGAACAAGCCAAAAATACGATTTTTTTAGAAGACAGTTGACTTTTTTACAAAAAAAAATTATCTTCAACCAAGAAGACGTATTTTTAGCAACAAATAACTTTTCTACCATAATAAGTGAATTTTCAGTCCAAATAGATAAATTTTTTATCAAAATAATTGAATTTTCAATGAGGAATGATGGTTTTCAACCTAATAGCTGAGTGTTAAAAAAATTTTGCAACCAAGCATTTGCAATAATAAAAAAGGACGAATGTTTAACAAAATGATTGAATTTTAACTAAATACTTGAATTTCCGAGCCTAAAAGACGAATTTTTTATAAGACAGCTGACTTTTTAAAAAAAAGTTAAAGGTTCAAAAAATTAATTAATTTTCAACCAAACAGTAAAGAGAGAGAAATTTACAAACAAAATAGTTAAATTTTTAATCAAATAGTTTAATTTTTAAGGCAAAAATATGAATTTTTAGAAGAAAGTTGCATTTCTAACCAAGAAGTTCATTTACAACTAAAAAAGATGAAGTTTCAGCAAAAAAATAACTTTTCTACCATGAAAAATGAATTTTCTATCTAAACACACGAATTTTCTACCAAAATAGTTTTTATTTTCAACAATGAAGGATAGATTTTTAGCTAGTAGTTGGATGACAAAAAATTCATACCATCTAAACATCTGCAACAATGCAAATAAAAAAATGTAACAAAATAATTGAATTTTCAACAATATACGTGAATTATCGAGTCCAAAAGACGAAATTTTCACAAGAAAGTTGAATTTTTAACAAAAAAACTCCTTTTTAACTAAGAAAAAATAATTTTTAAATGAAAAACACGAATATTATAGAAAAAAGTTGAATTATCAAGCTGAAAAGGTGAATTATCAAAAAAAAGATAATAAACAGTTGAATTAAACAAGAATAATTTAATTTTCAAACAAACAAGTGGCATTTATAACCAAATGGTTGCACTTTTAATCAAAAGAGATGAACTTTCAACAAAATAGTTTAAGTTTTAACCAAATAATTGACTTTTCAAGCCAAAAAGACGATTTTTTGAGAAGAGATTTGAATTTTTAAACAAAAAGTTCATTTTCAACCAAAACATTAGTTTTCTACCATACAAGATAAATTTTCTATCCAAATAGACGAATTTCCTACCAAAATAGTTGAATTTAAAAAAAAAGGAAGATGAATTTTCAACCTAATAGTTGAATTTTAAAAAATTTTTGAAAGAAAATGATAATTTTCAACCAATAAAGATGATTTTTCAACTAAATAGTTAAATGGTACAAAAATTCAAGTAAACATCTGCGTTTACAATCAAATAGTTAAATTTCTAATGTCAAACGATGAAATCGCATCCCAAAAAGATGACTTTTTTACCAAAAAAGATTAGTTTTCAATCCAAAAGGAAGAATTTCATTACAAGCATATGAATTCTCTACAAAACAGTTCAATTTTTTGTCAAAAGAGATGAATTTAAAAAAAAATTTCTAATCAAGTATTTAAATTTTCTAACAAAAAAGACGACAGTTGAGTTATCAAACTGAAAAAGTTTTTTTTTTTCGACAAAAAAGATCAATTTAATTAATAAAGATAAATTTTTCAACCAAATACAGGAATGAATCCAAAAATTGCAATCAAGCAAGTTGCATTTACAACCAAATAATTCAGCTTTGAATCAAAAGAAGAATTTACAAAAAAAGAATTGAACTTTAAATAAAAAAAGACTTTTTAACAAAAAAGAATTAACATTCAATAAAAAATTACTTTATTTATTATTACTTAAGGGTATTTTATATTTTTTATATTGCGATAATGAACAGATATTTATATGTAAATATTTAATGTTATTTTTTATTATTTTTATATCAATATTAAAAAAATCTGTTTTTAAATATTGATAAAACAACACTAGACTAAAAAGAATTAACATAAAATACTTGTTAAAGGTTTTTTACATTTAAAATTAAACAAAATTCCCTGATATTTCCCTGTTTTTTCGACACAGTGGCCACCCTCTTAGTATTAAATTTTTTTTTTTAATTTATTGAACGAATTGTACTTTACCTGTTTGCTGAAATGATGAAGCCGATGCAACATGTACCTATCGAGGTATAAATATTGAGGCTGAACAGAATTTTTCATAGAGTAGGGATGTATAGAACCTAATAGAAAACGTAAAACGTTTCGCAATTTGTTAATGCAGTCTAAACTGTCACGAAGTAAAGTTTCCTTGACTGGCACCAAACTATGCTGGCAACCATGACTAGCAACCCACCATCTGAAATTCATACGAAATTGTTAATATTTAAGAATGAATCAATATTGTTTCAAATAATAATTAGTTTTTTAACATAAATAATTTGAAAAATCTGAGAGTCCCTCCCCCCTGCCGTGATTTGTAGTTTCCAGAAATGTTTTGCTAGCTATTGCTATCAGAATTAGGCAGGGTGTCCGAGAACTTCATTTTCAAAATTTTCTGATTTTTTCTCGATTAATTTTTCAATTTCCTTGATGATTAATATTCAAATACCAGCATTTTAATCTTGTATACTTTTAAGATAGAATATTTTATAAACTTTTTTATTTTAAATAAAAATTAAATTAATTCAATAAAAAAAGTCTATGCTACTATAAAAGATGGCTTTTCAACAAAAAAATTAAAATTTATAACATAATGGTTGAATTTTTAACCCCAAAAGATAAATCCCCAACCAAAAAGTGTGACAGTTTATATTTCAATTAAAAAAGATTAAATTCACTCAACAAAATTTTTAAACTAAAAACACGAACTCTCAACAAATGAACATTTTGCACTCAAGAAAGAAATAAAGCTTTATTTATAATGTTGAACCTTCAGGTTAAAAGACCAATTTTCTCTAGAAAAATTGAAATTTAAAAAAAATATATGATTTTACAGAAAAAACTTAATTTCACACAAAACTGATGCAGATTTACCCAATAAAAATGAAATTGCAAATCAAGAAAATTATATTTTTTACCAAAAAAGGAGAATTTTTAACTAAACAATAATGATCTTGAAAAATAGAAAAGTTATATTTTCAGTTAAGAAATTAATTTTAAACCAAAAAAGGCTTTTCCACTAAATAGTAAAATTTCCAACCAACGAATTAAATTATCAATCAAAAAAAGAAAATTTTTAACAATTTAGTTTAACTTTTATTCAAGTAGTTGAATTTTTAACAGAAAAAGATAATTTTTTAACAAAATAGTTCAACTTTAAACAATGAGATGAATTGTCAACTAAAAAAAATTCTTCAGTAAAAACAAAACAGTTGCATTTTCAAAAAAATTGTTGAATTTTTTGTTAACAAAAATTTAGCTGTCTTATCACGATAAAAATATGAATGTTTAAGTAATAAATAAGTTTCTAAGAAAAAAAAATTTCAATCCAAAAAGACGAATTTTTAAATGAAAAGGATTAATTTGTATTCAAATTGTTGAATTTTCTACCAAATATAGTTGCATATTTATCAAAAGAAGATTACATTTCTCTTAAAACAGATAATTTTTTTTAAATAGGTGAATTTTCGTTCAAGAAAGATTCTACTTAACTTTTTAAAATCAAAATATGAATTTTTAACCAAAAATAAGTTTCTACGAAAAAATTAAATTTTTAATTCAAAAAGTTGATTTTTTTAACCAAAAAAGGATGAATTCTTAACAAAGTAATTTAATTCTCTACCAAAAAGTTACATTTTTATCTAAGAAATGTAAAATTTGTACTAAAACAGAGGAATTTGTTAAAAAACAACCAGTAGAATTTTAAGGCAAAAATTATGATTTTTTAATCAAATAGATTAATGTTTAATGTTCAAAAGGTATGTCTTTTCAACAAAATTGTTGAATTTTTAAACAAATAGTTGCATTTTTTCCAAGAAAGATGAAATCTCTTTTAAAACGGATGGATTAAAAAACAAACCTTAAAAAAATAGTTAAATTTTGGTTCGAACAAGATTCCAGTTCAATTTCTAACACGAAAATAAAAATGGTAAATAATAAGTTAATTTTCCGCTGGATAGTCGAATTTTTAACCAAATAGTATGACTTTTCAACCAAATTTTTATTTTTAACCACACCGTGAAAAATAAAAATCTACTAAAACAGGTGAATTCTTAAATTAAAAAGACAAATTTAAAAAAAAACAAGAGTTTAGTTTTCAGCCAAAAAGATTTCAATTGACGTCTTAACAAAAAAATACAAATTTTAAATAAAAAGTAAATTTTCTAGGAAAAAGTTGAATTTTCAAACAAAACAGTTGCATTTTTATCTAAAAAAATATGCAATATTTTACTAAAAAAGATGACCGTTTAAATCAAAAAGACAAATTTCCAGTAAAATATTTAAATCAAAAACTGAATAGTTGAATTTACGATTAAAAATACTGATTTTCAATTAAAGAGATAAATTTTCAGTTAAGCAAATTAATTTTTAACCAAATTAGAAAATTAATTTAAAATAAAATAGTTAAAAATATAATTATTCAATCAATGATTAAATAGTTTGATTTTCAGTAAAAAATAATGATTTTAAACCAAAAAGATGAATTTTCACCTGGACTAATTCCATTCTCAGTTAAAATTGATTTTCAACAACAACATAATTTCCATGAAAGAAGTTATGTTTTATCTTCTTTTTTAGAAAATGCGACTATTTGGTTGAAAATTGAACTAGTGAATTTAATTTTTTATATTTTGTTCAAATTCGGATCTTTTGTTATCAAATATTCTTGGTACTGTGAACAAGCTAGTTAGGTTTTAAACAAAACAGAGAGTATTCCAAGTACAATTATGAATCTTCAAAAAAAATATTATTCTTAAAAAAATTCTTTGGACCAAGCAGATAAATTTTAATCCAAAAAGATGAATTCTCAACGTAAAAGATAGTTGATATTTCAAACAAAAAATAATTTAATTTAAATAAAAAAGAACTGAATTCGACCAAAAAAGACAAATTTTCAACTAAGCAAGATTATTTAGTAAAGGAAAAAAAATATAATTCAACCAAGCTGTTGAACAAAAAGATTAATTCACAATCACGAAAATTAATTCTCTACCAAAAGGACGAATATTAAAACGAAATTTCATGCAAAGGCGAATTATCAACTAAAAAATATCAATTTTCAATCAAAAATCTAATAGCTAAACTTACGGTTGAAAAGATTGCTTTTTAAACAAAGATACATTTTAAAATAACTAATTTTCAAAAAAAACTGTTAAATTTTCAGTTAGAGAAACTATTTTTCAACAATCTTGAACCAAGAAGTTTAATTTTTAACAAAATTGCTTATCTTTTAATTAATTGTTTAACGAAAACAAAATTTGCAACATAGAAGTTAAGTTTTACTTTCTTTTATAGAAAATTCGACGTTTTGGTTTCAAATTGATATGAATTGAACTATTTAATTAATAATTCTTATACATTCTTCAAATTCGTATTTTATTGTTGAAAATTCAACTAATTGACTTACAGTTTCATCAGTTCGGTTAAAAATTCATCTTTTTGGTTTTAATTAAGAAGATAAATTTCCAGTTAAGAACTAATTTTCAACCAGAGATGAATTTCTAACTGGATTAGTTAAAAAAATGAATTTCAACAAAATATTTAAATCCAGTAATATAAAGCTAATTTCACAAATGAGAAAACATGTTTCTATCATTTTATATCAGAGTTTTTTCAAATTTAATCGCGCTTTTGAAAAAATTCCCTGATATTTCCACTACTAGACACTTTTTTCAACTATTTTGAAAAAATAACACTAATTCTACTATTGTCTTAGATTTCTCACTAATGCAACTTTTTCACTTTACCTTTAAACATATTTGAAATTGTTTGACATATTAGCTTTAATAAGTAATTTGCCATTTTAAAAATCGAAATTTCATAAGATTTCAAGGAATTTTACATTTTTTACAACATTTAAAAGATTTAAAGAAGATGTTTAGGATGTGTAAGAGATTTAAACTGATTTCCGGGAATAGAAGAATTTGTATAGGATTTCAAAAATCGTACAGTATTTTGAAATATTCCGAGGGATTTCAGGATAATTTAAAGATAAGTAAAAAGAGAATTAAAATATTGAATTTTATCTTTTCAAACTGAAATAAACTTTAAACTTTTATTAATGATTTGTATAAAAAAAGGATATTTTTGATTTATTAAATTTAAATTTTCGCATAAAATTTGCATTACACTATTTTGCTACTATTTTTTAAAACGTTTCTTACTATTAAAACTATTTTAAATTTATCAAATGATCCCAAGGCCTATAATTCGATATATTAAAAATGTCATTTTGCAATTGAATTAAAAATGTATTTTTACCTCAGAACATCGACACCGTAAGCAGGTTTCTGTTGTTGATTTTTTCCGCCTTTTATCACTTCCTCTGGACTGACAATATTTCCCACAGATTTTGACATTTTGTTATTTTTCTCGTCCACTGCGAACCCGTGGACAAATAATTCTCTGAAATTAAAAAAATATACTTTTATCCATAACTTTCTAAAAAGGGATTCAAAAATTCTAAGGTAGAAAATAAATGATCCTCATACTTATAAGGTGCAGAATCTTGAAGAGCAACAGAAGTAAGCAACGAAGTTTGAAACCAGCCATTAAATTGATCCATTCCCTCCATGTAGAGATCCGCTTTTCCTTGCGGTAAAACCGTTGACCAGGAAATTCCACTATCGAACCAAATATCCATGATATCGTTGCCCCTTTCGAGTTTTGAGACATTTAATTCCTCCATCAGTTTCTTGCCAACTATTTCTTCCACTGGCAATTCCCACCAAGAATCACTTCCATTTTTTTCTATCAAGCTGCATAGTCTCTCAACGAGTTCTCTGCACGAATAAACGCAAAATCAAATTAAAATTGAAACTATTCAAATTATTTTATTTCAGCAGAGTTGCTAGAGGTCAGGGAATTTTTGGAAAGTCAGTGAGACACAAAATCTTCATAGAATTTTATAAAATTAGGTTAATAACAAGTATTACAAAACGTATAATTTTATAATCTTTTTGGTTGAGAATTCACCTCGTGTTAAAAAATTGTATTAATCAGTTGGAAATTTTGTTATTTTCTTGAAGTCCTTCTTTTTGGTTACTAATTCAACTGTTTTATTAAAAATTCGTTTAAAAATACATCTGTTATCGTAGAAATTTCCTTTCTTTTGGCAGAAAATTTATTTTTTGATTAATGATTCATTATTTTAGTACAAAAATCTTTTTTTTTTGTTTAAAATTTAATTATTTTGATGAAAAATATTTTGAAAATGTATCTCCTTTTATTGAAAATTCAACTATTTGTTTAAAAATTTCTGAATTTGTTGAAAATTCATCTTTTGTTCTAGAATATTAATTGTCTTAGTGAACAATTTATTCATTAATTTGGTTGAAAATTTACATATTTTGTTAAAAATAAATTGTTTTTTCTTTCTAAAAAATTAATTTTTTAAACTGAAAATTTAAATATTCTGTTTTTTGTTGAAAATTCATCAGTTTTAGTTCGAAGTTGATCTTTTTGTTGAAAAGTGAACCATTTTATAAAAATTACTTTTGTTGACTGCAGATTCATCATTTTGGTAAAAATTATTGTTGTAGGGTGTAAATTAATTTTTTTTTCTGAAAATGTAAGAATTCAGTTCAGAATCAGTTTAGCTTGAAAATGTGTATTTGTACTTAAAAATTAATTAACTTTTTTAAAAATTCTAATTTTTCATTAAAAAATTCATCTGTTATCGTAGAAATTTCATCTCTTTTTGGCTGAAAATTTATTTTTTGATTAATGTTTCATTATTTCAGTTCAAAAACCTTTTTTTGGTTTAAAAATGAATTATTTTGTTAAAAGATATGTTTAAAATTTATCTCTTTTTTGTTGAAAATTCAACTATTTGGTTACAAATTTCTGAATTTGCTGAACATTCATCTTTTGTTCTAGAATATTAATTGTCTCAGCGAACAATTTATTCATTATTTGGTTGAAAATTTACATATTTTGTTAAAAATACATTGTTTTTTCTTTCTTAAAAATGAATTTTTTAAACTGAAACTTTAAATATTCTGTTTTTTGTTGAAAATTCATCAGTTTTAGTTCGAAGTTGATCTTTTTGTTGAAAAGTGAATCATTTTATAAAAACTACTTTTGTTGACTGCAGATTCATCATTTTGGTAAAAATTATTTTTGTTGGGTGTAAATTAATTTTTTGTTTTTGCTGAAAATGTAAGAATTCCACTTTTGCTTCAAAATGTGTATTTGTAGTTAAAAATTCATTAACTTCTTTAAAGATTCTAATTGTTCGTTTAAAAATTCATCTGTCATCGTAGCAATTTCATCTCTTTTGGCTAAAATGCAGCTGTTTGGTTGAAAATTAATCTGTTTCATTGAGGATACAACTATTTTAGCGAAAAATTGTATTTTTTAGTTGAGTTCAACTGTTTTTGTTCAAACTTAAAATATTTTTTGATGGAATTATCAGCCATCACATTTTTTTATTGAGAATTCATCTTTTTTTATTAAAATTGGAACTAATTAGTTGAAAGTGGACCTACTTTTTTAAAAATTCATTCATTATAATTAAAATAAAATAATTATCAATTCATTAATTATAATTATTCATTATAATTAATTTTTTAAACTGAAAATGTAACTATTACATTTTTGCTTCAAAAGTGATATTTTTTAGTTGAAAATTCATTTATTTCGTTGCAAACCCGTATATTTTGGGTTGAAAATTTAAATATTTTGTCGAAAATTGTTTGTTTTTTTATAGCTGAACATTAATTTCCTTAAACTAAAAATGTAACTATTAAATTTTGTGTTTTGAAATTGATCTTTTTTAGGTAAAAATTCTGTCTTTTTATAGTTGAAAATTGTTTTTTTAGCTAAAAACTATAACTATTCCATTTTTATTAAAAATATCTTCTTAAAAAATAGTATTTTTGAGTTAAAAATTCATATTTAAGAGCTGGAAATGAAAGTATTTTTTGAAAATTCGTTTTTTATGACTTAAAAATTATCTTCCATAGTTGAAAATTCATCTTTATTTAGGTTTAGAATTTATATTTTTGAGTGAAGAATTCAACTTTTTCTAGAAACTTTTTTTCCAGCTTTAAAATTCAACTCTTTTGTTGGAAATTCTTATTTCTGGTTTGAAAATAAATTTGTTTCAACTAAAAATTTTATTATTCCATTTTGGGTTCAAAATTTTTGTTTAAAGTTGAAAACTCAATTATTGGTTTGAAAATTCATTTGTTTTATTCAAAATTTGTGATTATGTCTGTTGACATTTAAAGTCTTTAAAATAAATAAAAAAACATTTTTTTTTGCAATTACATTATTGATCTCCTAGGTGTAAGGTTGTTTTTATACCTGAAAAAAAATTTAGAACGGTCTAATTAATAATTTTGTAAAAATTAATTTCTTTGGTTGAAAAATGTAACTATTTTGTTGAAAGTTCGTTCTTTTATAATTGAAAATGAATTTTTTAAACTGAAAACGTAACTATTTCATTTTTTCTTGATAATTTATCTTTTTAGTTATTTATTTTGTTGAAAATTCTTCTTTTTGGGTTGCAAATTCAATTACTTTGGTAGAAAATTAATATTATTGGATTGAAAATTTAACGTTTTTGTAGATAATTAGTTTTTTGGCTTTGAGGATTAACTCTTTTATTGGAAATTCATATTTTTTGTTTTAAAATGAATCTGTTTTAATTAAAAATTTAATTATTTCATGTTTTGTTCAAAATGTCTCTTTTTAAGTTGAAAACTCAATTCTTTGCTGCAAAATCCATTTATTTTCTTAAAAGTTCTTCTTTCTTAGTTGAAAAGTTAACTATTTGTTTTAAAATTTCAAATTCAAAATTTGTAAGGTTTGTTTTATACCTGAAAGAAAAATTTTGTAATGGTCAGATTCATTATTTTTCTAAAAATTAATTTCTTTGATTCAAAAATTTAACTATTTTGTTAAAAACTCGTCTTTATGTCTTTTATAATCTAAAGTCTTTAAAATAAATAAATAAAAAAAATTTAATTATTTGTAAATCATCATTTTCGTAAAAATTAATTTCTTTGATTCAAAAATTTAACTATTTGTTGAAAACTCGTTCTTTTATGGTTCAAAATTAATTTTTTAAACTAAAACTGTAACTATTCCAATTTTTCTTGAAAATTGATTTTTTTAGTTGATTTATTTATTTTGTTGAAAAATTGTCTTTTGAGTTGAAGATTCAACATTTTTGTAAAAAAAATGGTTTGGCTTTAGAATTCAACTCTTTTATTGGAAATTCATCTTTTTGCTTTGAAAATTAATCTACTTCAACTAAAAATTTAATTATTCTACTTTTGTTTCGAAATTTATCTTTTTAATTTGATATCTCAATTATTTGTTTGAAAAATCATGAATTTTATTGAAAATTCGTCTTGATATCTGTTGCCATATTAAGTTTTTAAAATAAAGAAATAATTTAATTATTTGTTTGGAAATTCGTCTTTATTCCTATTGTCATTTAAAGTATTTAAAATAAATAAACAACTCTTTTTTTGCATTTACATTGTTGATAAAGAAAAATGTATATCGGTCTGATTCATCATTTTACTAAAAATTCATTTCTCAACTGAAAATGAAAACTGAAAATGTAACTATTCCATTTTGTTTTTGAAAATTGATCTTTTTAGTTGAAAATTCATATTTGTGCTTTGAAAATTAAATTATTTTAGTAGAAAATTAATATTTTTGGATTAAAAATTCAACTTTTTGCGGAAAATTAGTTTTTTGGCCTTAAAGTTCAACTCTTTTATTGGAAATTCATATTTTTTGTTTTAAAATAAATCTGTTTTAACTAAATATTTAATTATTCCATTTTTTGTTCGAAATGTCTCTTTTTGAGCTGAAAACTCAATTCTTTGCTGCAAAATTATTTCATTTTTTTTTTAAATTCGTCTTTCTCAGTTGAAAATTTAATTGCTTGGTTCAACATTTTTAAGGTTGGTTTTATACCTGAAAGAAAAATGTTTAATGGTCAGATTCATAATTTTGGTAAAAATTCATTTCTTTGATTAAAAAATTTAACTATTTTGTTAAAAATTCGTTATTTTATGGTTGAAAATTAATTTTTTTAAACTGAAAATTCAACTATTACATTTCATTTTTAAAGTTGATTGCTTTTTAGTTGCTATATCATTTATTTTGTAGGAAACTTATCTTTTTGGGTCGAGGGTTCAACGTTTGCGTGGAAAATTATTTTTTTGGCTTTAAAATTAAACTATTTTAATAAAAATTCCTCTTGTTGGTTAACCCCCCCTGAAAATTTTTTTCCAAACCTGTTTGTAAATGCAGTTTTAGCGTCTCCAAGATAAATCACAGGAATGGGTGTGCCCCAAACTCTTTGTCGAGAAATGCACCAGAAAGGTCTCTGTTTTATTTGAGTGGTCAAAACATTCATTGCAGATTGTCTCCTGTGTTCTGGATATATCTTTAAATCATTTATACTCTCCTGAAAGAAGCCGAATTTTAGTTAAAACTTTTCTGATAATTAACAAATTTCACCGATATTTCAACAGATAATAAATTATTTTGAAGACGTACAATAGCTTTCTGTTTGATGGCACCTGTGTCGATAAACCATTGATAACTTGCTCGAGTTATAACCGGTTTTTTTGTTCTCCAATCGTAGGGATAACTGTGCGTTAACGTTTCTGTGTGCATCACATCTTTGTTTAAATGTTCAAGTACAGCTTTTGTGCCTTCTTTCAAAACTTCCAATCCAGAGAATTGGGAACCAGCTTCATTTGTGTATCGTCCTTCTTCATTCACTATAGATAACTGAATACAAAATATATAATTTGAAGAAAAAGATATTTAAAAACAGGGGATTTAGGGTGATTTTTCATAAAAAGGGGGATTAATTCTTTTTAATAAAATTAATTTAGGTACCATATAATTAAGATTCCACGTCGAAATACTTTGCATTAAAAAAAGTTTAATATAAAACCAAAAAAAAAAATCTTGAGTTTTTAAGCTGAAAATCCAATTTTTTGGGACACATTAGACTTTTCAACCGAAAAAGACAAATTTTCAACAAAAAAATTGTATTTTCAAAATTAAAAGTCAAATTTTGTAGAGCACATTTCACTATTAAATCCAAAAATATGAATTTTTAACCAAATAGTTTAATTTTGAACCAAAGAAATGTTAAGTTGAAATAAAAAATAGTTGGATTTCATAAAAAAGACAAATTTACAACAAAATAGTCAAAGCCTATAAAAAACAGCTGAATTTTTAACCAAAAAAGAGGACATTTCTAAAGAGAGGTGTATTTTTTAACAAAGAAAAACAATTTATCATGAAAGAGTTGAATTTTCAACCAAGAAATATATTTCAGTCCTGAAATAATAAAAATTTTCACCACACTGTTGTAATTTTAGAGCGTAAAAGACAAATTTCTACAAAACACTTGAATTTTAAACAAAATATTTGAATTTTTAACCAAAAAAATTATATTTCTACCGGAAGAGATGAATTTTCAAACCAAAAAGACAAATTTTTAACAAAAGAGTTGATTTTAAGAGTTGAATTTTAAAATGAAATAAAAACTAATATTATTTAATAAAACAAGTGGAGTTTTTAACAAAATAGCTGAAGCATCACAAAACAGATGAATTCTTAACCAAAAAAAGTAAATTTATAAATCAATAACAGATTAATTTTCATCCAAAAGTTTCATTTTAAGCTAAAAAAGATGAAATTTCTATCAAAAGATGAATTTTTAAAGCAAAAACTTAAATTTTTAGCAAGAGTCGAATTTTCAACAAAGCACCAAATTATAGAATTTTTAACTGGGAAGATGAATTCGCAATCAAAAATATAATATTAGACTTTAAAATTATAAATAATTAACTTTCAACGAAAAATAGCTACATTTTATTATTGGATAAGCTTTTTGAAAACAAGAAAAAAAAAAGGGAAAATTCTTCAAAAAAGGGGAGAATAGGGGACATATAGTCTGGACCATGTAATAAGCACTGGAACGTGAAATAAGGAATTTTTTCCAGTTCTCAATGGTCACAATTTTTCTTTCTCGAATTTTCATGCCCGTATTTCCCATCATAAAAAAAAAGTTTTGGTAAATTATACTCAGAATCGTCAATTTTACCTCACAAAAAATCCCATAAGTACCAAAATTGGATTCGACGAGTTTTTGACGCTAATTATAGAGTTTTAACTTTTTTTCAAAAATTGTTTCTAATACATAAATTATTACTTTATATTGATAAATAGATCTATAACCAGATTGTTCAATCAATTTATGATAGTTTATATCAATTTTCTCATAAAATAGAGTTAGAAAGTCGCAGTCGGAATTTTACAATTTGTTTTTAACTTTTTAGTTAGTTCGAGTAAATAACCATTTAAATATACTATAAATAATAGTTAAAACTATTACGTATTATTCATAAGAATATTTTTTTTAGAATAATTCTAGAAAGTTGCCATTTTTTCTAAAATTTTCCACTTTTTGTCCACTTTACAATTAGAGCGAGTTAATAATTAATTCAAGTTAGGATAAATAATTGTTTAAATAATCTACTTTTATTTTTCATAAAATTCTCTTTAAATAATATTAAACGGTTTTTTTTTAATATTCAACTTTTTGTCCACTTTTCGCTTAGAGAGAGGTAATAATTAATTTAAATTAACAAAAACAATTTTTTTAACAAAGTGTTATTGTTTATAACTATCTTCTACTGGAGCAATGTTAGATATTTTTTGTTGTTTCTGGAATTTTTAACTTTTTGTCCCCTTTTGACTTAGTGAGAGAGTCATTAATGCAAGATAAAAACATTATTGTTTAAACAATTTATTCGTGTTTATAAGTTTCTTCTTTTAGAATAATCCTAGAATTTTGCGGGTTTTTTTGTTGTAATTTTCAGCTTTTTTACATTTTCGTTAGGAACACATAATAAATATTATTATAAACATTAATTTAAACCAAAAGGCTCATAGTAACTACTTCAAGGAAAATTCACTTTAGATTTTACTATATAATTACAAAGAAAAAGATTGTTCAAAAAAGTAAATCTCTCTAATGTTTATGTATTATTTGTTCATAACAAAAACCCAAAGAAAATACAAAAATTTCAGAAATAACTGAAAATTTCTAACATTATTTGTAAAGAATATTATTAAAAATAATTATAAATTGTTCGAACAATTCTTTTTGTTAACTTGAAATAACTATTACCTCACTCTAATTAAAAAGTGGACAAAAAGTGTTAACATAAACAATAATAAATAGTTTAAACAATTATTTATGTTAAATATTATTCAATGCGGCCATTTTAATTAAAGAAAATCGAACTCTAAAGCTACAGAAATTTCAATTTGAAGTAGTAAAAACCGAGCTGCAAATTAAAGAACTCAAAGTGGAACTCTTAAATTTTAAACTTTTGAAACAGCAGTTTAAAATTTTTTAATTTAAAAATTTTGTATTTAAAAGCTCAATACATTTTAATTAAATGCAGTTAAACGGGAAAATTAAAAAATGCACATCTGCATGTGGTTTGAGTTTTTTTCGAAATTTAAATATCATTTTCAACATTTTTTCGGAACTTCTAAACATCTTTAAAAATAATTCGACTTTTTCGTGGTTTTTTTTTAAAATCCTGCTAAATAAGAAAATTTTCTTTTAAATATTCTCTTAAAAGTAGTTTTCCCAAATGAAAAATCGTTTTCAATTTTTCGAGGAAATGGCTTTTATTCTTCTGAAGCCTTTCCAAATTCCTAAAAAACTTCTAAATTTTTCTGTTTGAAATCTGCTAAAAACTATATTTGGTTTTAAATTAGGCCGTGGACTATTTGCACCGAAATTTTGGTAAGAATAGCTGCATTTTGTCGCTATAAGTAGAAAATTCATTTAAATTATTTGAAATCATTTTAAATTTTAAATTAATTTTTGATTAAGAGGTGTTCAATTGTTATTTATAGATCTAAATTCAGTCATTTGACTTACAAATTAATTTTTTTAATAAAACAGTTAAAATTGTAACGTCCAAGGTTTACTTTTTTTGTTCAGGTTTGAATATTTAATTTAATATTACTGATTTTAATTTAACAGCCACATATTTCTAAATATTAAAAAATTGTTCTTTTTACTAATTGAAAAATTGTTAATTGAATTGTTTAAAAATGGAATACATATTTTATACTGAAATAGTATTTGAAATTTAATCAAAGCCTTTAATTATGAATATATTATTTTTAGGTTTTTTTTAAACTGAAAACTAATAAGACTTTTCAATTGAAATAGTTTAATTTTTAACGTTAAAATTTGTCTTGTAAAATCAATTATTATTCACTTGTTATTCCTTAATGTACAATTCATTTGAAAAATCTTAATTTTATTTATATTCACAGTTGATCAACTCAATTTTTTTGTATTCAAAATCTTCGATTTTAAACGCTTCTGAAATTTCATTGTTTAAGTCTTTAAAACTGAATTTTAAAATTCTTTAAATTAAAATGTAAGCTTAAAAATCAAAATATTTTAAATTGAAAAATGTTCGAATTACGTATTCTAAACTGAATGCTATCATAATTAATAATTATAAAAATTTAACTAATTATTTTTAAAAAACGGTTGAAATCAAAGCTGGATAGATTCTTTTTTTCTAAAAGTTTGTAAAATTCCCGGTCATAAAATAAATTCACTGTCATTTCCCGGTTTTTCTCGTTCTCATCAAACTTTTCTTAAAACAAATAGCCAATCACAATTTATGTAAAGGTCTAAACATCAGTAGAAAGTAGTATTTTATGCATTAGAAACAATTTCTATTAAAAACCCGGGAAAAATCCTAATTAACACATAAAAGTCGCGAAACCTAATTTTTCAATTATTTTTTTTAAAGCTATAAAACAGACTTATGCGGATTATACTGTATAAAAAATATTTATTCATTTATATTCTGAATCAAATTTACGAAAATATCTTTTTTTCTTACGGGAGACACGTGTTAAAATTCATAAGGCTTTTTAAAACGCATTCATTTTTTTTTATTAGAATAAATACCCCCTATTTTTTTTACTTACCACAGGAATTTTGTGTTCTATCGCCACGCAGAAATCTTCAGATCCATGAGCAGGTGCTGTGTGAACTAATCCAGTTCCAGTAACAGTATTGACATGACTTGCTGCCAGAAATGGTAGCTGAATTCCCGTGACTGGTTGCAGATATTTTGTACCAGAAAGTTCGGTTCCTAAAAGAAAGAGATTTCTTTATTATCACCTGGATTCTTTGTTTTCATTCCTCGTAATCAGTGGTGTAGTCGAGGCTTGGCAAAAAATGTTCCAACTATGGGTCATCCATAAAATACGTTACCAATTTTAAGATTATTTGGACCCCCCCCCCCCCCCCCCCCCAAACACAAAACGGCACCGGCGCGCGGGGGGACCGGGCGTCGGCAAAAGGGTGGAACAAAAAAAAAACA
>JAAAKG020118532.1:0-23320 GCA_010014905.2 Druon quercuslanigerum
TTTGTAATTTTGTAATTTTGTAATTTTGTAATTTTGTAATTTTGTAATTTTGTGATTTTGTAATTTTGTAATTTTGTAATTTTGTAATTTTGTAATTTTGTAATTTTGTAATTTTGTACTTTTTTTAAGGTAAAGGTGAAAAATTTAATATTTTCTGTATAAAAGTCAACTTTGTTTCGTTGTTTCCTTTGGTTCAAAAATTCAAAAATTTGGTAGAAAATTCAATTTTTTTTTTACTAAAAATTCATATTTTCAGGTTGAAAATTCATCCTGCTGGCTTGAAAATTCAAATTTTTTTTAATTCGTTTTATTGAGGTGAAAAATTTAATATTTTCTATAGAAAAGTCAACTTTATTTCGTTTTTTCCTTTGGTTCAAAAATTCTAAAATTTGGTAGAAAATTAAACTGATTGCTAAAAAATTCAATTTTTTGACTAGAAATTAATTTTTTGTTGAAAATTCATATTTTTGGGTTGAAAATTCAACTGCTTTGTAGAAAATGTATCTTTTTGGCTTACAAATTAACCTGTTTTTTGGAAATATTTGTATTACTGGGGTGAAAATTCCATTCTTTTTGTAGAAAATACAGCTATTTGGTTAACAAATTTTTTTTAATTTAAACTTTTTTATAGAAAATTTATCTTACAAAATAATTTTTTCTTTCAAAATTTAAATTTCTTTTTTCAAATTTCAAATTCAAATTGATCTTTTTAAATCAAAATTAAAATTTTTGGGTTGAAAATTCATCTTTTTGACTTAAAAATTTAACTGTTTTTTGAAAATTCTTCAAATTCGGTGGAAATTCTATTATTTCCGTAGCAAAGCCCATTTTATTTAAATTTTTCATTTCGCTTTAAACATTCAACTATTTGAAAGAAAATTCAATTTTTTATTAAAAATTAAATGTTTGGTTGAAAATTAATTTTTTGGTTTAAAATTCATATTTCTGGGTTCAAAATTTAACTGCTTTTTTTTTTTAGAAAATTCATTATTTTCGTTCCAAATTTATTTTTTGTTTAAATAATGTTGTGGTTCAAAATTCATATTTCCGGTTCTAAATTCTTCTTTTTAGCTTGAAAACTCAACTGTTTTTTGAAAATTCGTCTTATTGGGATGGAAAGTTTTTTTTATTTTTATTTTTCTTAAAACAGTAAACATTATTTCGTTTTTTTGTTTTGTTATAAAAATTCAAGAATTTGATAGAAAATTAAATTTCTTGATTATAAAATAATTTTTTGATTAAAAATTCAAATTTCTGGGTTGAAAACTCTACTGTTTTGTAGCAAATTCATCTTTTTGGCTTAAAAGTTAAACTGTTTATTAAATTTCCTTTTGGGAAAAAATCTTTCTGTAGAAAATATAACTATAGGGTAGAGAATTAATTTTTTTGTTTGAAAATTTAAATTTCCGGGTTGAAAATTGTTTTTTGAAAATTTGTCTTATTGGGGTGAAAATTCCATTCTTTTTTAGAAAATACAGTTATTTTGTTAAAAATGGATTTTTTATTGGAAAATAATTTTCTGGTTAAAAATTCATCTTTTTAGCTTATTAAAAGCGCAACTGTTTTTTGAAAATTCGTCTTATTGGGATTGAAAGTTTTTTTATTTTTCTTAAAAGAGTAAACTTTATTTCGATTTTTTTTTGTTTAGCTATAAAATTTCGAAAATTTGGTAGAAAATTAAATTTCTTGATAATAAAGTAATTTTTTGATTATAAATTCAAATTTCTGGGTTACAAATTCTACTGTTTTGTAGCAAATTCATCTTTTTGGCTCAACTTAAAAAGCTTAAAAGCTTAAAAGTTCAACTGTTTATTAAATTTTTTTAGGGAGAAAATTCTTTTTGTAGAAAATACAGCTATTTGGTAGACAATTTAATTTTTTCGGTTAAAAAGTGATCTTTTAGACTTAAAAATAAGACTGTTTTTTTTTGAAGATTCATCTTATTGGGGTGAAAACTCTATTAATACCGAAGAAAAGCCAATTTTCTTTTTTTTTTATTTCGCTTTAAGCTTTCAACTATTTGGTAAACAAATAAATCTTTTGATTAAAAATTAACTTGTTGGTTGAAAGTTCATATTTTTGTCTTAAAAACTCAACTGCTTTTTGCAAGCTCGTCTTATTAGGATTCAAATTTTTTTTTATATTTTAATTTTAATTGTCTTTTAATTCGAAAATTTAGTAGTAAATTAAATTTCAAGATTATAAAATAATTTTTTGAATAAAAATTCAAATTTCTAGGTTGAAAATTCTACTGCTTTGTAGCAAATTCGTCTTTTTAGTAGGAAAATTTCATTCTTTTTGTAGAAAATACAAATATTTCGCGGGAAAATTAATTTTTTGGTTAAAAGTTTATACTTCCAAATTAAAAATGTAACTCTTTCATAGAAAATTCATCCTTTTGATTAAAAAATTAAACTTTTTATTTAAAATTTTCATTTGTATTACAAAACTAAACTATTTGATAGAAAATAAAAATTTTGGTTTAAAATTTACCAAATTGGTGGCCAATGAGACTATTTGGTAGAAAATTAAATTTTTTGTTGAAAATTCAACTGTTTGGTGGAAAATTCGCTTTTATAAGTTGAAAATTTTATTTTTAATGAAAATTTAACAATTTCATTGTTGATTAAAAAGGGATTTTAGTTAAACCACAAATTTCACTAATTGGTTAAAAATACGTGTTTTTTGGTTGAAAATTATTTTTTTTTATTTTTTATTTTTTGGTTAAATTTAAATTTTTTTTTATTTAAAATACAAAATTTTGGTCGTTGAAACATGAAATATTATATTTTTTGTTAAACATGTATTTTTTTATGCAGAAAATTCTACTAGTTGATAGAAAATTCCATTTTTTTTTGGTTAAAAATTCGTATTTGAAATATTTCAATATTGTCATTATTGAGTAAATTCAATTGTTTTTAATTAAAAATTAATTATTTTGTTGGAAAATGAACTAATTTTCTGAAAATTTCCTTTTTTAAAATAAAATTTAATTTTCTTAACAAATATTTAAATGTTTGGGTAAAAATTAAGATTTTGTAACATTTCTCGTCATTGAGCTGAAAATTCATCTGTTTTCTGTAAAAAAGTCGTTTTTTGAATTAAAAATTAATGTTTTGAATGAAAATTTAACTATTCCATTTTTCGATACAAATTTATTTTCTTAGTTTAAAAATTCATGTATTTTAATGGAAGTGAATATTTTTGTTAAAACCTGAAAATTGAGAATTAAAAATTTGAACTTTTTTGTATAGAAATTTCGTCTTTTTGTCTTAAAAATTCAAGAGTTTGGTTTTGTCAACTATTTTATAGAAAATTAATTTTTTCTGAAATGAATTTTTTCAATGAAAAATTAAATATTGCATCTTGGGTTCAAAAGAGATCTTTTTTATACAACTAATACAAGTATTTGGTTCAAAATTCGTATTTTTAGTTAAAGTCAATTGTTTTTTATTTAAAATAAATTTTTGTTGGTAATTGAAAATGTAACTGCTTTCTTGAAATTTTCCTTTTTGGGGGGTGCCAGTTAGTCTTTTTACAAAAAATGTAACTGCTTGATTAAAAATTAATCTTTTTGTTGAAATTTCATATTTTCGTTTTCGGGTTTAAAATTCAACTACACAAAATTAATTTTTTTTAATGAAAATTTAACTATTCAATTTTTGTTTGAAGAATAATTTTTTGGATTTGAAATTTAAATATTTTGTTGAAATTTTAAGTAGATTGTTAAAAATTAAGTTTTTACTTTAAAAAATAAATGGCTTAATTTAAAATTTAACTATTTTATTGAAAATTAATTACATGAATTTTTTAACCAGCAGATTAATTTTAACATAAAAAATAAAAAATGACAATTAAAGTTTTTGGTTGAAAATTTAACTGTTTTGTTGATAATTCAATTTTTTGTTACAATATTAACTTTCATATTTTTCGTTGATAATTAAATTAATCTTTGTTAAAATATCAACTACTAAATTTTTCGTTGAGAATTCTGAATTAAATTACATAATTTTTTTGTTGAAAATTCGCTTTTTTGTTGAAATGTCAAGTTGAATATTCTATTTTATTCTCCATGAATCCTCTTTTTGGCTTAACAATTTAACTACTTTGTTGAAAATTTAATTATTTTGTTTAAAATTTAATGCTTTGGTTAAAAATTTAACTATTTTGTTTAAAATTTAATTATTTAATTAAAATTTAATGCTTCGGTTGAAAATTTCACTATTTTTTGTATAATTTTTTAGTGTGTTAAAGTATTAACTTTTATATTTTCATTAAGAATTATATTAATCCTTGTAAAAAAATCAACTATTACAATTTTCATCGAGAATTAAATTACGAAAATTTTTTCTGAAAATTCTACTCTCTTTTAAGTTTGGTCGTTAAGTTAAGTTCGTTGCGAAATAAATTACATAATTTTTTTTGTTGAAAATTCTACATTCTTTGAAATAAATTGTCTTTTTTGCTGGAAAATTTAACTGTTTTATGATAAATTTACTTATTTTGTGGAAAGTTCAGCTATTTAGTTGACAATCCAATTATTTTTTTGATAATTCTTTTTTGGTTGTTAAAATATTAACTTTTATATTTTTCGTTGAGAATTAAATTAATCTTTGTTAAAATATCAACTATTAAATTTTTGTTGAGAAATAAATTAACCTTTTCGTTGAAATTTCAACTTTTCTTTAAATAAATCGACTTTAAAATCCAGTTATTTGGTTGATAATTATTTTTATTGAATATTAATAAAAAATAAAAATAAAAATCGTTCAGGCAAAAATCACCCAATTTTAAAAATCCCCCCTGAAGATTCTGATTCGATCAAACATTTCACTGAAATTCTCCGCATCGTCTCAATCTAAAAATGACTACTTGAACGAAGAAAAAAAGAAAGGAATTTTTCTGAAAACTATTGAAACGCGTGTGAACCCCCGTACCGACATTTCGAGGACGATTTAAAAGGTTACCGGTCCACGCCGATGTAAATAATTCGAAATGTCTCAACTCTAATCTGGGGCTTAGTGACGTATAATCTTTTTCGTCTTGTTGCCGCGACCAATCGTAGGAGAGAAATGAAAAAAAAAGAAAAAAAAGGAGGGGACCTATGGGAGAGGGAGGGGGAGAGGGAAGGGAGGAAGAAGTTGAAGGAGAGGGAGAGGGGTTGGGAGGGGGGGAGAGGAGGTCCCATGCTCGCGGCTAATAAAGAATTTATGGCCCTCGTTACGGGTACGTTTCTACGAATTAATGTCGATTGCCGTGTGCGCACACCACGGTAAAAACGTAAAAACTAGATACGTGCAGAAACCGATTAAATGAATTCATGAATATCTTAAAAGTGTTTTGGGCGCACCTGGCCTCGTCTGGACTCCTCTCCGCAACGTACATTTGTCAAACAAATTAAAATTATCCTCCTCTTCATTCGCTGCGAGACTATTACCCAGTTATAGAAATTTTTTTATTTCAGGATACTCAGAAGTTTAAATTAACTGGAATTTGGGATTATCAGTCTGTTTGTGTATTTTGGTGTGATCTCTTACATGTGTAATGACTTTGTGAAGCTCTTCGGGTGGGGTGATTGATGGAGTGATTGATCAGCGAATTGGGTCCGAGCAGTGTTTCGGAACTGTGTGCCTTAAATCAACAACCCACTTTTAACTAAATATAGAAATTTTCAACTAAGCTGTTGTATTTTTAAATAGAAAATATATGTTTTTTTTTTAAATTAATAATATTAAGGTTTTACGAAACAGTTAAGTTTTGAAGTAAATAGTTTAGTATTCAATCAAATAATTTCATTTTCTACCACAAAAGTTTTATTTTTTAGCTAAAAATATAAATGTTCAACGAGAAAGGTCTTTTTTAACCAAATAGTTTAATTTCCAAGTAAAAAAATAATAATTTTTTGTTATAAAATTCAACTATTTGATTCAAAATTAATCTTTGGTTGAAAAATCAACTGGTTGTTGAAAATTTTTGTTTTTGGGATGAAAATTCCATTCTCCTTGTAACAAAAAGCATTTGTTTGCAAATTAATTGTTTGATTAAAAATTAATATTTTTGGTTGAAAATGTGTTTTGTTTTAAAACAGAAAATATGATTTTTTAAGAAAAATATGAATTTTCAACAAAAAAGTTAATTTTCGACCAAGTAGATTCATTTTCAATTCAAGAAAACTAATTTTGTTACCAAGCGGTTGACTTTAAACCTGAAAATATGAATTTTGGATAAAAATTATTATTTTTCTACGAAATAATTAAGTTCTGAAATAGTTTTATTTTTAATAAAATATAAATAGTAAGTATAAATAGTTTAATTTTCAATAAAATAATTGAATTTTCTACAAAATTGTGTAATTTTTAACTAAAAATATAAATTTTTAACAAAAAAGTTAATTTTCAACTAAATAATTTAATTTTCTAGCAAAAAAAATTTCTCCCGATCAGTTGAATTGTAAACCCGAAAATACGAATTTTCAACAAAAAATTTAATTTTTGACCAAAGAGTTTAATTTCCAAGCAAAAAAAAAAATTCTCCTAAAGAGCCCAATATAAAACCAGAAAATATGAATTTTTTAAGAAAAATATGAATTTTCAACAAAAAAATTAATTTTCAACCAAATATTTGAATTAAAAACAAAAAAAAATTCACCCAAACAGTTGAATTTTAAAACAGAAAATGTGATTTTCGATATAAAATATTAATTTTCTACGAAGTAGTTAAGTGCTGAAATAAATAGTTTAATTTTCAATCAAATAATTCCATTTTTTATGAAAACAGTGTAATTTTCAACTGAAAATATGAATTTTCAACAAAAAAGTTAATTTTCAACCAAATAATTTAATTTTCTAGCAAAAAAAAATGTCTTCCAATCAGTTGAATTGTAAACCCGAAAATATGAATTTTCAACAAAAAATTTAATACTTAACCAAATAGTTAATTTTCAAGCAAAAAATAATAATTTTTTCCTAAAGAGTCCAATTTAAACCAGAAAATATGAACTTTTAAGAAAAATATGAATTTTCAACAAAAAAGTCCATTTGCGACCAAATAGATTCATTTTCAATCCAAGAAAACTAATTTTGTTGCGAAACAGTTTAATTCTAAACCCGAAAATATGCATTTTTAATAAAAATATGAATTTTCAACTATAAAGTTAATTTTTACCAAATAGTTAAATTTTCAACCCGAAAGTATGAATTTTTAATAAAAAAGTTAATTTTCAACCAAATAATTTAATTTCCTAGCAAAAAAATTTCTCCCAATCAGTTGAATTGTAAAACCAATAATATTAATTTTCAATAAATAATTTAATTTTTAAACAAATAGTTTAATTCCTAAGGAAAAATAATAAATTTCTCATAAAGAGTTCAATTTTAACACAGAAAATATGATTTTTTAAGAAAAATTTTTATTTTCAACAAAAAAGTTAATTTTCGACCCAATAGTTTAATTTTAATGCCAAGAAAACTAATTTTTTTACCAAGCAGTTGAATTTTAAACCTGAAAATATGAATTTTTAATAAAAATATAAATTTTTAACCAAACAGTTTTATTTTAATAAATACATTATTATCCAAGAAGGCCCATTTTCAATAAAAAATATCAATTTTTAGCCAAAAATGGAAAAGTTGAGGCTGCATTAAAAAAAATTTCAAATCTCCGCCAAAAAAGAATTGAAAATGTTTTCACCAACAATTATAAATTTTTAACAAAAGCATAAATTTTCAAGCCAAAAAGACGAAACATCCACCAAACTTCAAGAACTTAAATTTTTAATAAAAAATATGATTTTTCTATAAAAATGGTTGAATATAAATGAAAAAAAAGAATTTTTAAGAAAACACCTGAATCCTCAACCAAAAAAATGAATTTTCAATAAATAAGATTAATTTTCTAGCAAAAAAGGCGAAGTTTTTACAAAATATAAGAATTGTTTAAATTTTTAACTAAAAATGGTCAAGATAAAGTTTCAGAAAATTTTTTTTAACAAAGAGTAAAACGTATTTTTAATAAAATATATATGTTTCTAACCTAACAGGTGAATCGTTAAAAAAATACATTTTTCACAAAGTTCAACTTTCAACTAAGTAGCTCGATTTTCAACCAAAAAATATGAATTTTTAAACAATTAAATCAAAAATATAAGTTCTTAACTCGTTTTTTTGTTGTATTCAAATAATACAATTTTTATTTGTTTACAATAAATTTTTTAATTCAAAAATGTAATAATTTAATTTTTAGTTGAAAATTTTTGTTTCCTATTTCAGTGTATCTAAACTATTATGTTTGAAAATTTGTTATTTTGTGCAAAATTTATCTGAATAGTGTAAAAATTCAGCTATTTGGTTAAAAATTCAATTGTTTTGTTGCACATTGATCTATTTTGTTGAAAATACAACTCTTTCTTTAAAAATTCGTTTTTTGGTTGAAAATTAATTTTTTTTATTTGGAAATGTAACTATTCTATTTTTGGCTGAAAGCATATTCTTTATATGTTGAAAATTCAACTATTTGATTTTTGTTGAGGATTCGATTATATTTATTTAAATAATTTCTATTTTGGTTGAATTCAAGTTATTCATTCGTTTTGTTCTTGTTGAAAATTTATTTTTCAATTCGAAAATGTAATGGTTTGGTGGAAAATTTATCTTGGTAGATTAAAAATTCTGCTATTTGTTTAAAAATTCAATTATTTAAAAAAAAAATCAATCAATTTTTCTTTGTTGAAAATTTATCTTTACGGATGGCTCCTTACCTTTTCTGTGAAGGGGAATTTAAACGTAAATATTCAGGACCGCCTGAAGCCTTTCCAACTGGGATGCACAATATTGCGCAATATACTCGAGTGAGTACTCGCTCACTGCGTAAATTTCGAGGCCAGAGTCACAACCGTCTCTCGCCCTGCGTACTAAAAAAAATGCTTGAGCCATTTGTGGTGGCCACTTGTGGTTTGATTTCGAATCCTGAAAGTAATGGGGTTGAATAATTTTTTTTTATGGAGACATAAATAATATATTCACGAGGTATGTGTCTTCCGGCATGCTATAATCCCCAGAAAGGGGAACGTGCGTGGTTTTATGAGAGACCTCTCGTCGGAGCTTATTAGGCACCAAGTCCCTTCAGGTCGCTGGATCCGTCTGCCCCAGACCCTGTTCAAGGTTCTCGAATTACGTCGCAAGTTCCTTGAAGTAGAGGTAAAAAAAACACAATCGCCTTAACAAAATTAATAGGCGGAAATACTGCGGGATTATTCGCGGTTTGTCGTTAAGTCGAATGGCTTTGCAACTAGACCAGGTGTAAAATGTATCTTGCTCAGTTGCTTTTGTTTGGCTCATCGCTGTTTTGTTACGCGTGCCAATTGTTCATTCTCTTGGAAAATATTCGACAGGAAGTAAACGATTTAAAAATTAGATTTTCAACCGGAAAAACTGAAATGGAATATTTAAAAATATGTTCTGTCACGCCTGAATGAACATCACATATTTGAAAAAATATTAATTTCATTAATTTAAATAACAATCAATTCCAGAAAAAAATTTAATTTTGTAATTACTAGATTGATTTAAAAAAATAGTTTAATTTTCTAACAGCGTTGTGGAATTTTCAACAAAAAAGTTAATTTTCAAGTTGTACATCTTCAGTTGAAAATTGAAATATTTTTTTTGATTGAACTCGGATTTTTTAAACTGTAAATTTGGTTAAAAAAAAGTAAATCTTTAACCAAAATCATAAACTTTCGCAAAAAAAGATTAATTTTCTACTTAAATAATTTTCAATTTTGGCAGAAAAAAATATTTGACTAAAATTGAAATAGCTGTATTTTCAGTTAAAAAAAGGTTAATTAAAAAAAAACACGTTTGCAAAAAAATTGTTGAATTTTCGAATAAACTGTTTAATTGTTGACCAAATGATTCAATTTTAAAAAATAATAGTTGAAATTTCAAGCAAAAGTATGAATTTTTAACAAAAAAGGTTAAAAATTTAACTATTTTGTTGAAAAGTCGTTTTTCTGGTTTTGCACAATTTATTGATTTTTTTTTGCATTATTTCTAATCCTGCACTAAATTTTGAATCCATAAATTTAATTATTCCTCTATCTATTATATCCCTATCATATTCATCTCTGTTTTGTCACGCCTGAGTGAACATGACACGTTTGAAAAATATTAATTTAATGAATTTAACCAAAAATTAAACAGACATCTTTTTAGATAAGGAAATTAATTTGAAGTAAAAATACGACACATTTCCAGCAAAATAATTAAATTTTGTAATGACCAGATTGATTTAAAAAAAAATAGTTTAATTTTCTAACAGCGCTGTTGAATTTTCAACCAAAAAAGTTAATTTTCAAATTTTACATTCATGTCTTTGGTTGAAAATCGAAATATTTTTTTTAATTGAACACGGCTTTTTTAACTGTAAATTTGGTTATTCAATTAAATTTTTTTTATGAAAAATTTTTGTGTAAACATAAATTTAGCTAAAGTTTTCCGCTAAAAATATTTGATTTTCAACCAAGAAAATTAATCTTTTACCATCGACGATTTTTTAAGAAAATATAATAATTTCTTATTAAGAAAGATAAATTTATAATTAAAAATAAAAAGGTTAAATTTTAAATAATAAAAAAATAATTTTCGGTAACAAAAAAAAAAAGAATTATCCAGTTGAATTTGACGAAAAACGAAAAATTTTAAACAAAATTGTTTAATCCTCAAGTAGATGAATTTTCAACAAGGAAGATTAATTTTCTACACGAACAGATTCATTTTCAGCAAAATAGTCTAATTTTTAACTAAAAAAGATAAATTATCAACTAAAACAAGAATTTTAAATTTTCAATTAAAAAAAACTAATTTTGAAAAATAAGAAGTTTTTTACTTGTTAAATTGAAGTAAACATGACTTTTTAACAAAATAGGTAAATCTTTAACAAAAATGATTAACTTTAAAAAAAAAGATTAATTTTCGACTTAAATAATTTTCAACTAATGCAGAAAAATATTTGACTAAAAATGAAATAGCTGTCTTTTCAGAAAAAAAGGTTAATTAAAAAAAAACTTTTGTAGCAAAAGATAGTTAAATTTTCGAAAAAACTGTTTTATTTTTGGCCAAATGGTTTAATTTTCAAAAAGATTAGTTGAAATTTCAAACAAAATTATGCTTTTTTAACAAAAAAGGTTAAAAATTTAACTATTTTTTTGAAAAGCCATTTTTATGGTTTTGCACTATTTATTTCACTTTTTGCAGTATTTCGAATTTTGCGCTAATTTTTATACTAAAAATTTAATTATTCCATTACAGAACATTTTTTGAATGATAATTCCACTAATTAGTTAGAAATTAACTTTTGTGGATGTAAATGTAACAATTTTTTAAAATATTTTTTATTTTCATGATAAAAATTCAACTACTTGGTTAAATTTGATTAAAAAGTCATTTTTTTTAAATAATTTGTTGAACTGAAAATTCCAATTTCTACTTATAATTGATCTTTTTTAGTTAAAAATTAGATTATTTGGTTGATAATACTTCATGTTTTTTGGAAAATTAAACTACTTGATAGAAAGTGGAAATAATTTGTTTGAGATTCACCTGATTCATTAAAAATGTATCTTTTTGCTCCCTTTTTTTTTCCTTTTGTTTTTATTCAACACTAATTTTTTCAACTGTAAATTTAATAATTCCAGTTTTTGTGGAAAAAAATTTTAATGAGAATTAAGCAAATTGATTAAAAATTCTTCTTTTTGGTTAAAAATTCAACTATTGGGTTAAAAATTCTACTTTTTAAAAAAATTAATTTCTTTCATTGAAAATTTAAGGATTGCATTTCTGGTTGAAAATTAATCTTCCTAGTAAAATATTTTTTTGTTATGCTAAAAAAACTAAACTACTTTTAAACTACTTGGTTGTAAATTAAATTCTTTTGTTTGAAAGTCATTTTCTTAAATAATGTTTTGAACCAAAAATTTAACTTTTTCATTTTTTGATGAAAATTGATATTTTATAGTAGAAAATTCAGCTACTTGGTTGAAAAACTGAACTGTTTTATAAAACTTTCCATTTTTATTGGTTGAAAATTCCCTTTTTTAATTAAAAAATATTCTCTTTGATGCCAATAGAAATATTTATTTAAAAATTGATCTTTTTGATTGAAAATTCGTGTATTTTTTAAAAAAATTTCTTTTTTGGTAGAAAAATAATCTTTTTGCTTAAAAATTAATCTTTTTGGTTGAAAATTAGACTACTTAATTAAAAGTTGAATTAATTTGTTAAAATCTGGGTTTTGTCGTCTGAGAACTCATTTTTTCAATTGAAAATTTAATTATTCAATTTTTTTTATGATACTTCTTCTATTTTGTTAAAAATGTAATATTTTTACTTTAAATTTTAGGAATTAAAAGCGTTTCAAATCAAAATGTACCTATAAAGAAACAAAACCAAATTTCTTCAATCTAGTACCTTTTTTCAGAAAAGAAATATTTTCTTAGTTCAAAAAAATATTCTCTCGATCGTATTCTTAATAATATTTTCTTGATTTAATTATTTATTTCTTTTCGTTGTAAATTAATTTTATTCAAAAGTATTCAATTCAAATTATTCTATTTCTCAATTTAAAGAAAGTAATAATCCAAAAAATTTGGTCAGGGGAGAGGAAAACTGCGGAAAACTACCTTTCAAGTGCAGCCGGGTTTTTTTTCGACGTTCGATTTTAAAGGCCGACATTTGGCCCTACACGTCGAGTCAAGTACCCATATCCACGAAAGTATCATTCTCTGGATTATGAACCCAATAAGCTAAAGCGCGCTGCATGACGAAGTAGCACGGCGTGATTCGGAGGGTTTGCGAAGGGGTTATAGAGCACGCGCCGCTGACCCGGAAGATAAGCCCTTTTCAAGCTATTTACAAGCTTCGAGCTACTCTGTTCCGATTCAAGTCGTTAGCTCCTCATACTGAATCAAAAAATCCTCCTTGTCAGCAAATTGAGAGATTCGTTAGCAAAAAGACGAATTTTACAGAAGATAGTTAAATTTTTGAGAAAAAAAGTTTATTTTTAGCCAAGACAGATGAATTTTGATTCAAGATTTTTGTTTCTATGGCACATTATGAATTTGTAAAGCTCTTCACCCGGGGTGATTGGTATGGAGATTGATCAGAGAACTGGGTCGCTGATAATCATAATAATAGGAATGACTTTCCTACCCAAGAAGATAAATTTTCAATCCAAAAGCATGATTTAAAAAATAAATAATTAAACTTTCAAAAAATTGTTGAATTTTTTATCAAATTGATGAATGTTTTACTTAAAATGATACACTATCAACCAAGATTCCAAGAAGATTAATTTTCCACCAAAAGAAGAATTTCCGACACCTAGTGTGATTGGTTTGGAGATTGATCAGAGACCTGGGTCGCTGATAATCATAATAATAATTGGAATGACTTTTCTACCCAAGAATATGAATTTTCAATCCAAAATGATGATTTAAAAAATAAATAATTAGACTTTCAAAATTTTTTTTAAGGTTTTATCAAATTGATGAATTTTTACTTAAAATGATACACTTTCAACAAGATTCCAAGAAGATTAATTCTCCACCAAAAGACGAATTTCCTACACCTGAGTTGATTGCGATGGAGATTGATCAGAGAACTGGGTTGTTGATAAACATAATAATAATAATAGGAATGCCTTTTCCACCTGAGAAGATGAATTTTCAATCCAAAATGACGATTTAAAAAATAAATAATTAAACTTTCAAAAAATTGTTGAAGTTTTTATCAAATTGATTAATTTATTACTTAAAATGATACACTTTCAACAAGATTCCAAGAAGATTAATTTTTCACCAAAAGAAGAATTTTCGACAGAAATCTAAATTTTCAACCAAACATTTGAAATTTAAAAAAAAGTTTTCAACAAAAAATGGAACAGTTAAATTTTTAGCTTAAGAAACTAATTTTCATCCAAAGTCAAGAATGTCTTTAACTGAAATACATGAATTTTAAGTAAAAAATTAATGTTTAACAAAAGAGGTTGAGCTTCAACCAAGTAGTTTTTTTTTTGATCCAAAAGATAAATTTTCAACTAAAATTATAAATATTTTACTGGAATTCTTAAATTTGTAAAGAAAAAGATGAATTTTGAAATAAAAAGATTAATTATCAAACAAAAAGGTTATTTCTTTACCAAAAAAGTAGAATAAAAAAAACATAAATTTTAACTAAAAAATATAATTTTTCTAACAAAAATGGAATAGCTTAATTATCAGTTATAAAAATTAATTTTTAACCCAGCTGAGGAATTTGCAACTAAAATTATGAATCTTCAAACGGAAAAGTTTAATTATAAACCAAAAAGATGTAAATATTTTCAATCAAAAATAACAAATTTTCAACGAAACAATGAAACTTTTAACAAAATATTTTAATTTTCAACCAAATAACTGAAGTTTTTATTTACTAAAAAAGAATAATTATCTACCTTATAGTTGCATTTTATTAACTATTCTTGATTTTAGATGAAAATGGTTTCATTGAAAATTCAACTACTTTCTTGGAAATTCATGTATTTGAGTAGAAAATTCATCTTTCTCTTAAAATTCATATTTTTGGTTGAAAGTTTTTTTTTTATAAACATTAATTTCTTTGACTGTAAATTTAACTATCCAATTTGTTTTTATTTTTTTTATTTGGAACTTGAACGACTTGGTTAAAAGTCGTTAAAAATTTGTTTACTTTAACTTTACTAAAAATTCAGTTTTCTGACTGATGATTCTTGATTTTAGTTTAAAAGTCAATTATTTTCTTGAAAATTTGCTTTTTCGTTTAAAAATTTCTTTTTTTAAGTCGCAATTTAAGCATTTCATTTTTGTTAAAAGTTTTTCTTTCTTAATTGAAAATTCATGTGCTTGTTCAAAATTTATTATTTTTTTTTGTAGAAAATTAAGATTCATTCATTTTTTCATTTTTTTGATTGAATACTTAACTATTTGTTAAAAATTTTAACTATTTGCTTGAAAATTGATGTATTTTGGTAAAAAATTAATCTGTTGACTTGCAAATATAACTATTGGTTAAAATTTTGTATTTTTAGGTAGAAAATTAATTTTTTTTGTTAAAAACTCATATTTCTGGTTAAAAATTAATCTTCTTTTTTTAAAATGAAACAATTTTGTTAAAAAGTAACCTATTTAGTTGAAAATTCAAATATTAAGTTGCAAATTGATTTATTTTTGGTTGATTGAAACTGTTTTTGATTTAAAATTTATATTTTTTATGTTTCAAATATCAAATATTACATTTTTCGTTATTTATGTATCACTTTTGGTTAAAAATGTAACTACTTTGTTGAATTTTTTTTACTTGAAAATTCAGAATTTATCTTTTTCTGTCAAAAATTGATTTACTTCGTTAAAAATTCATATAATTTATTTAAAATTTGTCTTTTCGATAAAAAATCAATATTTGTGTTTAAAGATTCAACAATTTGGTTTAAAGTTGATCTATTTTGGTTAAATGACGTCCTTGTTGGACAATTTAAAAATTCGCGTTATTCTACTTTAGCTGAATTAATCCAACATATTGTAGAGTTTGGCGGGACTGACGTTATAATGTTATGTAACCTAAAGTAATCTAATGCCAATTAAAAAATCCCATCAATTAGAAAATTCGCGTTATTCTACTTTAGCTGAATTATTCCATTATATTTGTATAGTTTGGTGGGACTGACGTTATAGTTTCATGTAACCCATAGTAATCTAATGCCAATTAAAAAATCCCATCAATTAGAAAATTCGCGTTATTCTACTTTAGCTGAATTATTCCAACATAATTGTAGAGTTTGGTGGGACTGACGTTATAATTTTATGTAACCCAAATTAATCTGGTGTCAGTGAAATAATTCTTACAATTAGAAAATTCGCGTGATTCTACTTCAGCTGAATTAATCCAACATAATTGTAGAGTTTGGTGGAACTGACGTTATAATTTCATGTAACCCAAATTAATCTGGTGTCAGTGAAACAATTCTTACAATTAGAAAATTCGCGTGATTCTACTTTAGCTGAATTAATCCAACATAATTGTAGAGTTTGGTGCGACTGACGTTATAATTTCGTGTAACCCATAGTAATCTAACGCCCATTAAAAAATCCCTCCAACTATAAAATTTGCATTATTATACTTTAGCTGAATTAATCCACCATAATTGTAGAGTTTGGTGGGCCTGACATTATAATTTCGTGCAATCCATAGTAATCTAATGCCAATTAAAAAATCCCTCCAATTAGAAAATTCGCGTTATCTTACTTTAGCTGAATGTATCCAGCATAATTGTATAGTTTGGTTGGACTGACGTTATAATTTCATGTAACCCAAATTAATCTGGTGTCAGTGAAGCAATTCTTACAATTAGAAAATTCGCGTGATTCTACTTTAGCTGAATTAATCCACCATAATTGTATAGTTTGGTGGGACTGGAGTTATAATTTAATCTAACTCAGAGTAATCTGATGTCAATGAACAAATTCGGACCATTTGAAAATTCGCGTGACTCCACTTTAGCTGAATTAATCCATTATAATTGTATAGTTTGCTGAAACATAACGTTCTGATTTGATGTAACCCATAATAATCTAATGCTAATTAAAAAATTCCTTTAATTAGAAAATTCGCGTTTTTCTACTTTAGCTGAATTAATCCAGCATAATTGTAGAGTTTGGTGGGACTGACGTTATAATTTCGTGTAATCCATAGTAATCTAATGCCAGTTAAAAAATCCCTCAAATTAGAAAATTCGCTTGATTTCACTTAAGCTGAATTAATCCATTATAATTGTATAGTTTGGTGGGACTGACGTTATAATTTTATGTAATCTAAAGTAATCTAACGCCCATTAAAAAATCCGTCCAACTATAAAATTCGCATTATTCTACTTTAGCTGAATTAATCCACCATAATTGTATAGTTTGGTGGGACTGGAGTTATAATTTAATCTAACTCAGAGTAATCTGATGTCAATGAACAAATTCGAACAATTTGAAAATTCGCATCACTCTACTTTAGCTGAATTAATCCATTATAGTTGTATAGTTTGGTGGGACTGACATTATAATTTCATGTAATCTAAAGTAATCTAACGCCCATTAAAAAATCCGTCCAACTATAAAATTCGCATTATTCTACTTTAGCTGAATTAATCCACCATAATTGTATAGTTTGGTGGGACTGGAGTTATAATTTAATCTAACTCAGAGTAATCTGATGTCAATGAACAAATTCGAACAATTTGAAAATTCGCTGGATTCTACTTTAGCTGAATTAATCCATTATAGTTGTATAGTTTGGTGGGACTGACATTATAATTTCATGTAATCCTTAATAATCTAATGCTAATTAAAAAATTCATTTAATTTTTATTAATTAATTGTATAGTAATTGTATAGTTCGCGTGATTCTAGTGCAGCTGAATTAATCCACCATAATCGTGTAGTTTGGTGAGAGTGACGTAATAATTTGATGTAACCCATAGTAATCTGATGTCAATGAACAAATTCCTCCAATTAGAAAATTCGCGTTATTCTTCTTTAGCTGAATTAATCCACCATCATTGCATAGTTTGGTGGGACTGACGTTATAAATTCATGTAACCCAGATTAATCTGGTGTAAATGAAAAAAATACTTACAATCAGAAAATTCGCGTGATTCTAGTTCAGCTGGACTAATCTACCATAATCGTATAGTTTGGTGGGACTGACGTTATAATTTCATGTAACCAGGATTAATCTGGTATAAATGAAAGAATTCTTACAATTTGAAAATTTGCGTGATTCTAGTTCAGCTGGACTAATCTACCATAATCTTATAGTTTGGTGGGAGTGACGTTATAATTTGATGTAACCCAGAGTAATCTGATGTCAATGAACAAGTTCGAACAGTTTGAAAATTAGCGTGATTCGACTTTAGCTGAATTAATCCATTATAATCGTGTAGTTTGGTGGGACTGAAGTTATAATTTCATGTAACCCATAGTATTCTAATGCCAATTTAAAAATCCCTCCAATTATAAAATTCGCGTTATTCTACCTTAGCTGAAAAAATTCACCATAATTGTATAGTTTGGTGGGACTGACTTTATAATTTCATGTAACCCAGATTAATCTGCTGTAAATGAAAAAATTCTTACAATCAGAACATTCGCGTGATTCTAGTTCAGCTGTACTAATCCACCTAAATTGTACAGTTTGGTGGGACTGACATTATAATTTTATCTAACCTGGAGTAATTCTCTATACACGGTAATTCGAAATCAATCCATAATCAAATTGGTATGCCAGTTAGAAGAAGCTTCTAAGCAATTCTTGAAACATTTGGTATAGGTTTCTGGTGAGGAAGACCCTGCATTAAAATTCTGATTTGATACCGCGATAGCTTTTTTTTCGGGTAATGCGTCTGTAAATAACAGACTAGAGAGTAGACGTAGACTGTAGAGTGTAGACTGTAGAGTGTAGTCAGTAGAGGTAACGGCTTGGAATGAAGTTTAAGAGGGATGAGGAGGAGCAACTAAGGAGCAAACTAAGAAGAACATAAAGATTCTAGTTTCTTGGTTCCTCGTTCTCCGTACCCGTAGGCACTTACTTTCGTATGGTTTTACCTTTACCTACATAAATCTACCGCATCCCAATATATATATGTTTCTATGGATCCAGAAGCTCCATCCTTCTCCACCAAGTGTCGTCTCTCCATTTACCATCACTCTCCAATCTCCAGGTCTCTTCGTCTCTTTGTTTCTGCATCGCTTGCTTCTTTCGCCGCCTTTTATACCTGAACGCCGAAAACCGAATTGTCGGGATCAAATGAAATTATTGAGGATATACAATTTTTCTTTTAAGATCTTTAGAGTTTAGGTTAGAGTTTAGCTTTAGACTCGTCTTTCGGCCTCTCTCCCCTTCCACCCCTCGTTCCCCCACCCAAGGCGCTGGCTGGCAGTCCCACGCCACATTCATTATCTAGGTACCTAACAGTCTACCACCTACCTACCGGTATTGTGTAACTTGCAGAGGTGTAATTTTCACTTTTCACGTTTCTCGTTTTGCTTTTGGAAAAACTCATTAAATGCACCCTCCGACAAAGGAGGTTTCAAGAACGGAATGCACTTTCGAGAGGAAAAAACCGAGAGGCCTTTATTCCTGCGTTATTAGGGCACACAAAGAGATTTAAGCCAAATGCTGAAATGAGATTGAGCTTAATCCAAAATTTACTGTGAGGATTCATCCAAAAATTGGAGAAGATTTGGGGGGGGGGCACAGTGGGGAAAAAGTACCTTTTTTGGTTCAAATTACGATTTCAGCTGAACCTGTGGACCGATTTGGATGTTTTTTTAAAGCTGATAACATTTTAAAGAAAGTTGTCGAGTCTGATTTTTTATTTAATTATTTAATTTTCTTATAAATAAATAAATATGACGACAAAAATTATAATTTTTTCTATTTGACGTTCTTGGTGTTCGTCAATAATAGGAAAATTGTTGTAATCGCCGACGTATCATAGATCTATGTTTCATGAAGATATTTCATCATGATACGATAAACAAACAAAAATTTTATAAACAATTTATTTTTGGAAAATGTGTTTTCTATAACTTTCAATAATTTAACGTTTTTTTAAGTTGTATTGCAAGAAATTTGAATGGAAACTATATTTTAATGAAAAAAATTTCTCTTAAAACTATTTTTGTTAATATTATAAACAAATTTAATGAACAAATGCATTATTCAGGCATTTGTTTATTGTATGACGATGGAATATCTTTAATGGAACGTCAAAAAGAAAAAAATTAACATTTTTTGTCATATTTATTTATTCATAAAGACATTGAAAAACTAAATTGAAAATCAAGCTCGACAACTTTCTTTGAAATTTTATCAGCTTTAAAAAAAACCATCTAAATCGGTACACTAAAAAGTTGAGTTTTTAACCAAGTGATGAATTTTCTATCGAAAATTAATTTTTTACAAAGAGAGGCGAACGTTCGAACAAAAAAGATGATTTTTCTATCAAATATTTGGATTCTCAACTAAAAAAGATTAATTTTTAATCCTAGAAGTACTAAATCAATAAGTTAAATTTTCAACCAAGAAAATTAATTTTTTGAAAAGATGCAGAAAAAATAGTTTTATTTTCAACAAAAAATGAAATAATAGAATTTTTCACCAAAAAGTTAATATTCATCCAAAAAGACGAATTTTCCGCATAATAGTAGAATTTTCAACAAAATAATTTTTTACTTATTATTATTTAATAATAATAATTTTTAACCGAAAATTGAATAGTAAAATTTTAAATTTAAAATACTTAAAAAAGTGAGATTTCAACTAAAAGAATTTAAGTTTTAACTAAAAGGAATTTTTTACAAATGATTTAAAAAAAAGATGAATTTTTTAATAAAATATCCAATTTTTCACCAAATATAGTAGAATTTTGAACTAAAAAATAATACTTTTAACCTTAGAAGTTCTCAAACAAAAAGATAAATTTTCAGCGCGAAGAATTATTTATAAATAAAATACATTAATTTGTAATCACGTTGTTGTATTTTCCACTACTGTAGTTAATTTTTTAACCATAAATGAAATAGTTTAATTTTTTAACAAGAAAATAATTTTACGAATTTTTAATACGAAATTTTGAAAATACTAATTAAATTTTAGGCAAAAAAAATTTTTTAACAAAAATATAATTGTTTAACTAAGGAGATTAATTTGCTACGAAAAAAAAACAATTTTTAATAAAATACATGAAAAAAAATTAAACAAAATTATTTTAAAAAATAGCCAAGAAAATTAATTTCTTAATGAAATGCATGAAGTTTTAATCACATAGTTGATTTTGCAACAAAAATAGTTAATTTTTCATCCAAAGAGGAAATAGTAGAATTTTTCACCAAGAAGATTAATTTTTTCCAATAAAACGAATTTTCTAAAAAAAAAGTATAATTTAAAAAGAAAATTAAGTTTGAAACAAATAGCTTTGTTTTTAATAAAAAATTTTAAACAATTATTAAGGAATGTCATGGTTACATTTTTAATTGAAATAACTAATTTTTAACAAGAAAAAAAAGAATTTTTCAACATTATAATTAAATTTGAAGCCACAGAAATGATGTTTTAATTAAAAAGATGATATTTTAACCAAAGAGCTTAATTTGCCACCAAAAAATAAGAATTTTTAATAAATTGCAGTACTTTAATTTTCATCTAAAAGCTATGAATTTTTAATCAAAAAACGAGTTTTCAGCTGAAATAATTGAATTTAAAACCTAAACAGAAATTTTTTTATCATCCGCTATACAAATTAATTTAACAAGTTAAAAAAAATAAATTGTTAACTAAAAAGTTGGTTTTCAAGAAAAAAATTCATTCTCTACCAAGATTAATAAAAAAAGAATGTTTTAACAAACGACATGAATAAATTTTCAGGTAAGAAGAATTATTGACTAATAAAATACATCAATTTGTAATCACATAGTTGAATTGCCAACTAAAGTAGTTAATTTATTACCAAGAAAATAATTTGACGAATTTTTAATACGAAATTTTTAAGATGAAATTTTTAGTTGAAAAACTCAATTTACAACAAGAAACATAACAATTCTCAACATAATAATTCAATTTTAATAAAAAAAAATTTCAACTAAAAATATAATTTTTTAACTAAGGAGGGTAATTTGCTACCAAAGAAGACGAGTTTTTAGCAAAATACGTGAAAAAAATTAAACAAAATTATTTTTAAAAATAACCAAGAAAATTAATTTTTTAATGAAATCCATGAGTTTTTAGCCACTCAGTTGAATTTTCAATAAAAAAGTTAATTTTCCAACCTAAGAGGAAATAATAGGATAAAAGATTAATTTTTTCCAATAAGACGAACGATCTAAAAAATAGTAGAATTTAAAAGAAAATTAATTTCGAAACAAATAGCTTTATTTTTCAATAAAAATGATAAACAGTTAACAATCAATATAATGGTAACATTTTTAATTGAAAAAATTAATATTTAACCAGAAAAAAAATCGAATTCGAAGCCAAAGAAATTATTTTTAAATAAAAAGATGATTTTTTAACCAAGGAAGTTAATTTGCTATCAAAAAATAAGAATTTTCAATAAATTGCAGTACTTTAATTTTCATCTAAAACTATCACTTTTTAATCAAAAAACGAGTGTTCAGCTAAAATAATTGAATTTAAAACTAAAACAGAAATATTTTTATTATCCGTTTCACAAATTTATTTAAAAAATAAAGTAAAAAAATAAATTGTAAACCAAAAAGTTGGTTTTTAAGACAAAATTTTATTTTCTACTAAGATTAATTAAAAAAAAGAATTTTTAACAAAATAGTTAAATTTTCAAGCAAAATAATTGAATTTTTAATAAAAATTGTTGAATCATTAACAAAAAACATTAATTTATAACCAAAAATATATTCAGATTTCTTTGCACTGTTTTAAGACAATTTTATTTTATGTTACAGGTGAGTTTAGTGTCCATGGATTTATTGCGATGCATAGAAATGTTGAGTAAGTACAACAAATTGAATAAAATAGGATTTTTCAATAAAAACGTTAATTTTCAACCAAATAATTGAATTTCAAGCCCAGAAATATTATTTCTGGATAAAAAATGTAAAAATTGATATTTAAAGCAAAAATATTTTAATATTGAAAGAAACGTTACATTTAAACACAAAAGACGAATTTTAACAAAGTTGCAAAATTCAGAAAAATATGGTAAATCTCATTTTGATTCAAAAAAACGTTACGCTTAAATCAATCACAGAATAAAAATAAATATTATCGCTCCTAGTGCCAATTCAAAAATCTTTACAATTTGAAAATTTCCGTGATTCTAGATTAGCTGGACCAATCGACCATAATCGTATAGTTTGGTGGGACTGACGTTATAATTTGATGTAACCCAGAGTAATCTGATGTCAATAAGCAAATTCGGACAATTTGAAAATTCGCTGGATTCCACTTTAGCTGAATTAATCCATTATAATTGTATAGTTCGGTGGGACTGACGTTATAATTTGATGAAACCTACAGTAATCTAATGCCAATTATAAAATCCCCCCAACTAGAAAATTCGCGTTATTCTACTTTAGCTCAATTGATCTACCATAATTGTATAGTTTGGTGGGACTGACGTTATAATTTGATGTAACACAGAGTAATCTGATGTCAATAAGCAAATTCGGACAATTTGAAAATTCGCTGGATTCTACTTTAGCTGAATTAATCCATTATAATTGTATAGT
>JAAAKG020118532.1:28289-38393 GCA_010014905.2 Druon quercuslanigerum
TATCTGACGTTGGATAATTTTTATCTGTCTCGTGATAAAAATGATCTATCTTATAGTTAATAAAATGGTTCGTCCTCGAGATATCTGTTATCTGAAGTTAAATAAAAAACCTGCACGCAATTTAAAACTACAATTATCCGACGACGGATAATTTTTATCCGCCTTCTGATAAAAATTATATCTATCTTATATTTAATGAAATGGTTTGTCCCCGAGATATTATTTACTCAAAGTTGAATAAAAACGCTAAAAACAATTGAAAACTACAATTATCTGACGTTGGATAATTTTTATCTGTCTCGTGATAAAAATGATCTATCTTATAGTTAATAAAATGGTTCGTCCTCCAGATATCTGTTATCTGAAGTTGAATAAAAAACCTGCAAGCAATTTAAAACTACAATTATCCGACGACGGATAATTTTTATCCGCCTCGTGATAAAAAAGATCTATCTTCTAGTTCATGAAATGGTTCTTAAAAAGATACAACACAATTTGTCTGCGAGATATCTTTTATCTCAAAATAGATAAAAACGCTGAAAAAAATTGAAATGTACAATTATCCGACGACGGATAATTTTTATCCGCCTCGCTATAATAATTATCTGCCTACTGATGAAAAATATCTATCTTTTAGTTGATGAAATTATTCATCCCTAAGATATTATTTGTCTAAACTTAAAAAAAGTGCCGCAAACAAATGAAAACTACAATTATCCGACAACGGATAATTTTTATCCGCCTCGCTATAATAATTATCTGCCTACTGATAAAAAATATCTATCTTTTAGTTGATGAAATGATTCATCCTCGAGATGTCTTTTATCTGAAGTTGAATAAGAAACCTGCAAGCAATTGAAAACTACAATTATCCGACGACGGATAATTTTTATCCGCCTCGTAATGAAATTTATCTATCTTATAGTTAATGAAGTTGTTCATCCCCGAGATGTTATTTATCTAATGTTTAGTAAAAACTCTGCAAACAGTCGAAAACTACAATTATCCGACGACGGATAATTTTTATCCGCCTTGTGATAAAAATTATATCTATCTAATATTTAATGAAATGGTTTGTCCCCGAGATATTATTTACTTAAAATTGAATAAAAACGCTGAAAACAATTGAAAACTACAATTATCCAAAGACGGATAATTTTTATCCGCCTCGTGATAAGGATGATCTATTTTACAGTTATATGATTCCGGCTACAATTTTTAACCGTCTACAATTTTTTTGAAAATTAAAGCTAACTAAGTTCTTTAGAGACCCCTCGAGGCTAATTTTAAAACAAAAAATTATTATTTACTTTTTTATACACAAAGTTGGAAAAAATCTTAAAATTAATGATATTGTTACTATAATAACACGCAATTAATTATTATTATTAATTAATTTATCAAATTTATTAATAACAATAAGAAATATATTCAATTTCGTTTTTATATGTCTTTAAGTTACTTTAAATTGTATTAAAAACGAAAATCGCTTAACAAATATCCAAAATTACTTAAAAATCCACCGCTATTGTTTATAACAATGCAATTGTTTATAAGAATTTATTAATTTATAATAAACTAGTAGGTTATGTTTCGCGAATATTTATTTATTCTTTGAACACTATTATCAATCATTTTTAATTAATCATGTGTCATTACTGTAACAATATCTTACATTTTATGATTTTCGCCCAATTTGTTTATAAATAAAGTAAACAATAATTTTTCTTTTAAAATTCGCTTTGAGGCATCTCTTAAGAACTAATTTAGCATTATTTTGCAAAATAAAAAATTTTAATCAGTTAAAAATTGTAGCCGGAATCGTATTATAAACATTTTTTCGTCATTTTGCCCCACTGTGCTTCGGATAATTGTAGTTTTCAATTATTTGCAGCATTTTTATCCAACTTCGGATAAAAGGTGTTTCGGCGATGAACCATTACATTAACTCTAAGATAAATAATTTTTATCAGTAGCCGGAAAAAAATTATCCATCGTCGGATAATTGTAGTTTTCAATTGTTTGCAGAATTTTTATCGAACTTCGGATAAAAGATGTTTCGGCGATGAACCATTACATTAACTATAACATAAATAATTTTTATCAGTAGCCGGAAAAAAATTATCCATCGTCGGATAATTGTAGTTTTCAATTGTTTGCTGAGTTTTTATACAACTTCGGATAATTGACATCTCGAGGATTTACTGTGGAAATTTTGAGATAAAAAAAGTTAAATTATAAGCCGTTAAAAAATGGTTGATTTTTCAATCCGAAACTATTATTTTTGAACAAAAAAGTTAATTTCCTATGAAAAAGTAACATTTTCATAAAAATAGTTTAATTTTTAAACAAACAGTTACATTTTTATATCAAAAATATGATTTTTTTTAAAAAAAGGTTAATTTTCAACCGAATAGCTTAATTTTCTACCAAATTGTTTTAAATAAAAACAGAATTGTTTAGGAACAAAAATTGCACTTATAAGCAAAAAATAAATTCTAAAAAAAAAAAATTTAACAAAATATTTTCAAAAACAGTTTCAAGTTTCAACTAAAGAGATGAAAGAAAATATAAACCCTGAAACAAGCTCGGTCAATTCACAACCAAGCAGTTACATTTTCTACCAAAAACACACATTTTCACGCAAAATACAATTATTTATAACCAAACGGTTGCATTTTTAATAAAAACAGACGAATTTTCAACCAAGGAGATTTATTTTTCAAGAAAAAAGATAAATTTTTAAGAAAATATGTAAATTTTGAACTAAAAGAGATTAAATTGTAATTTAAAAAAAAAATTATTTTTCAACAAAAGACTTCAACCCAAAACATGATTTTTTTACCCAATAGAATATTTATTTTAAATGAAATAGTTAAATTGACAACCAAGGAGGTGAATCTTTAAAAAATATAAATTTCTTAACAAATTAGTTCAACCCGAAAATATAATTTTTTAACAAGAAATTTAATTTTCGACCAAAAAGTTAATTTCGTGATTTAAAAGAAAATCGATTTTCAACTAAATGACACACTTAAACAGAAAATATTAATTTTTCAGGAAGATTAATTTTTTTATCAAAAAACACTTTTTTTTAAGGATGAAATTTCTGCAAAAAGGTACTTTTTAAGGGTCACCATTGGGCTGGAAAACCGAGAAATGACACGAAATTTTTTTATTTACTAAATTTTTTTACCTTTTATTGATATTCCTAGCAAGAAAATATTTTAAGTTTAAATTAAAAAGTTGCATTTTTCACCAAACAAGATCAAATTTCTATCCAAAATAAATGAGTTTTCAAAGTGAAATTTAAACTGAGAATGATCACTTTTTAAGAAAAAAAGTTCATTATTGATTTTTGAGTAAAAAAATTGATTTTCAAATGAAAAAAAAAAAATTGTTTCAACAAAATAGTTGCATTTTCAACCGTATAAATGGATCTTTAAGTAATAATATGATTTTTCGAAAAAGTGGTTTAACTTTCAAACAAGTCGCTGAATTTGTAATAAAAAATATTAATTTTCGACCAAAAAAGAAAGAATTTCCAACATAGCACACAAATTTTCAATCAAATTGTGGAATTTCCAACTAAAAATGATCTATTTTTAACCAACGATGAAATATTGAAAATTTTAGTTACAAAAATTAATTGTGATAAAAAAAAAGACGAATTTTCAACAAAAGAGTTAAATTTTTAACAAAAAAGATGGATCAGAAAATAACAAAATGAACGTTTAACAAAGTAGTTCAATTTTCAACAAAATATATCAATTTTTTAAGTAAGTTGTAGAATTTTCAATAAACAAGGTTAATTTTCTAAAAAAAATAAATAAATTTTTAACACATTACTTGAATTTTCTAATAAATAGTTGAATTTTTGAGCAATAGTTCAATTTTTACCGTATAGTTAAACTTTTTAACAAAAAGAAAGGATTAATAATTAATAAATCAACCAAAAAATATTTTAATTTGAAATAAAAAAACAATTGAATTCAACTAAATAAAAGACAAATTTATAACAAAATAGTTGAATATTTAAGCAAAAAATAATAATTTTTTAAGAAACAGTTTAATTTTTAACATAATTGAATTTTCAACTAAATTTATGAATCTTGAAACAAAAAAAAAGGAAATTTCTATACAGTAGTTTAACTTGAAACACATTAGTGGATTTTTAAACAAAAAGTCATAACTCTCAACGTCAAATCTGATAATTAATATTTCAACTAAAAAAAATATATTAATGCGAAACAAAACAAAAATTTGAATTCAACCAAAGAAAGACATTTTTTAAACAAAATAGTTTAATTTTCAAGGAAAAATAAGGAATTTTCTACAAAGTAGTTGAACAACAACAAATAATAAAAATAAATTCTGAACAAAAAATATAGTAATTAATGTTTCGCTCAAAAAAGATTTTAATTTGAAATATAAGGATAGTTGAATTCAAACAAGAAAAGATAAATATTTAACTAAATAGATGAATTCTTAACTAACGCTAATTATTAAATATTATTAATACTAAATAAGATATTGAATACAATATTATTAAATAAATAAACTACTTACGATTGCAAATTGTGCCAATTAAAATAATAAGTCTACGCCCCTGCACCCATCAGTAAAAAAAGGCTACGCCTTTTCTACCTCGAATTATAAGATTTTTTTAAATAATTCAGATATAGAGAGATTAAGAGTTCTGAAAAAAAATTTGTCCAGTGGACATTTGACTCTGAAACCCGTACTAAATCCAAATCCTGGCATGCTTTTATTCCGAAAAATTCATAGAATTCAATTTCTGCTCGTACATTTGAAAACGTGAGCAACCATAAAATACACATTGTACCCTCCTTTACAGAAATTCGACAACTATGCGTTACCGGTCACGTTTCTTACCAAAGACTCCTTTTGAAAAATAATTTCTTTGTACCTTCGTGTGCAACTGTGCACTGGGACCTGGGTAAGGAATAATAAGGAATAAGGATACCGACACGCAAGAGCGGCGCGATGCTTCACAATTTTATTTTACATCGAGACCGAATAGATCCTCTCGAAATCTTTTGCGATAATCTTCCGACGAAAGTACACCTCACGTATCTGTATCCGAGGGTAGCATTGCGTGACTTTATTTCCTTTTACACTCCACCAAAAAATCGTCGTTGCACCCGTCCCGATTTGAACTTGCAGCAATAAATGCCCTCGCGTGCATTTAGAGCTCACGAGTTGCCCTCACCATGCTGGGTTGGCTTGAAAAGAACAAAAAGGCTGGTAAAAAACGTTGAATTAAATATGCCGTTGGAGGACCTCCCCACTTTAAAATCACACTCTTAGGCAGCTGCGAGTTTTAAATAAAATTAGACAAAGTAGGCGCCGCGCGCCTGCTAAAAGAGGGCGTAGACTATTAGGACGTTAATTGAGTCTTTTGAACCTCCCCCTCCCGTAATTTTCCTCCTCTGACCTATGCCCCCTCTCAAATCTTTGTAACCACTAATTTCCCCTCCACGCGCTTCGTGAGATGACACTTTCCTTTCCTACTTCCCATTCCTTACTACCCTTTCCCTACTATCCTTCCTCTACTTCTTTTTCTCTGCACAAACTTTTGCATCCCTACTCACTATCATTTCTAATCATTTCCCCTGCTTTCCCTCATTTTCTCGTACTGCCCCTACTTCCTCCTCATTTTTTATCGCTTCTTCTGCTATCCTTCCCATCATTGCCCCTCATTTCCACTACTTTTCCTCCTCGCGTTTAACTTAACTTACTCTGCTTACCCTTCCCTCATTTTACCTACTCCAGCTACTTCCCCTCTCCTTTCCATTACTTCTTCTCATGATAATAATAATGATAATAATGATCAGAACAGAAATTTTCCGAAAGAAGATAAAACTACCTCAGATGCTTATCCCATAAATTTTAAAATCTGATTTCTTCCCACTTTAAAATAACACTCTTGAGAAGCTGCGATTTTGAAATAAAATTAGTTAAAGTAGGCGCCGCGTCCCTACGATAAAAGAGCGTAGCCTATTAGGACTTTAATTGAGTCGTTTGTGCCTCCCACTCCCATAATTTTCCTCCTCTGACCTTCGCGCCCTTCCAAACTTTTGTATCCACTAATTTTCCCTCCACGAGCTGCCTAAGGTGACACTTCCCTTCCCTTACTTATCATTCCTTACTTTCCTTTCCCTACTATCCTTCCTCTACTTCATTTCTCCTGCCCAAACTTTTGCATCCCTACTCACTCTCATTTCTAATCATCTTCCCTGCTTCCCCTCATTTTCTCGTACTGCCCCTACTTCCTTGTCATTTCTCATTTTACCTACCTCACTTCCCCTCTCGTTTCCACTACTTCTTTTCACCTGACTTTCCCTACTAAAGTGTTGGGAAATAATGAGAAAATAATTATCAGAACAGAAATTTTCTAATTTCTGAAACTATTATTATAAATAGTGCGGTGCGCCTATTGAATAAAATCAGTCAAAGTAGGTGCCGCCCACCTAGAAAAAAGGGATTCGTATTTTATTAGGACGTTCATTAAGTCGTTGAAACGTTGCCCTCCCATATTTTTCCTCCTTTGACTACAGCCATGACGCCCCTCTCAGACTTCTTTATGACCTAATTTCCCCTACACTCGCTTCCCGAGGTGACACTTCTCTTCCCCTACTTCCGTTCCCCAGTCATCACTTTCCCGTCCCTACTCACCCTGATTTCTAATCACTTTATTCACTTCCCCTCATTTTTTTCTTACTATCACTACTTCTCCCCTCATTTCCCATCGTTTCCCCTACTACCCCTTTTATAATTTCCCCTCACTTCCACTACTTTTGCTCCGCGCATTTCCTAACTTACTTACCCTACTTTCCTTTCCCTTATTTCACACACTCCATCTACTTTTCTCCCCCCCATTCTCAATACTTCCCCCCCTCCCCCCCCCCCCACCCAAACCCCCAAAAATACAAAGAAAAAAATAATACAAGAACAGAAATTTCCCGAAAAAAGAAAAATGCCGGAACCAGATAAAAGTGCCGAAAATGTCTAATATCGAAATTGTCAAACCCGAATTTTAAAAATGTTGAAAATAGTAAATTGCCAAATTTTTAAATTGCTGAATATAGTCAATTAAAGGCTCAGAAAACCGCACCGAACGAGCGCTCGAGCAGTAGGCAAGAGTGGGGATTTATGTAGAAATGGGGATGCAGGTAGAAGTGGGGATGTAGGTAGAAGTAGGGATTTAGGTAGAAGTGGGGATCACGCGCAGAAAATGCAACGAAAGAGAGAAGCCGAATTTTCAAATTTATGCAAAAAAATTAATTACTCCGTATTTTTCTTATTATAATATAGTTTATTAATTTCTTTTTTCTGGAATTAAAATTTTTTTTGTATGAACACTGTTAATACTTTTACTTTTATTCGAAAATAAAAAAGGTCGAGAATTTTCTTTTTTCAGAAAACTTTTGTTTTGGTAATTATTTTTTCGGTTTTTTTACACTCGTGATTTTAAATAATTCTTCTTTATTCCCTGTTTTTACAAAAAATACTCTTCTCCCTCTTTTTCTTTTTTTTAGCTTTAATGCGAACTAAAATTAATTTTTTAACTGAAATTTAAAATTTTCCATTTTTGGTTGAAAATTAAACTATTTTGTTGGAAATTCATATCATTTAAAAAAAGTAACATTTTTAACTATTTGATTAGAAATTTAACTATTTAGTTGAAAATTAATATTCTTTATAAAAACTTCAGCTTCTTGGTTAAAAATAGATTTTTATAGTTGAAAATTTAACTCTTTACTTAAAAATGTTTTTTTTTAATAGAAAAAAACACTTCTTGTCGATTAAAAACTCTTTTATGTGGTTGAGAATTTAATTATTTTGTGAAAAATTAGTTTCTGTTTGATTGAAAGTTTAATTTTATTAGGTTTAAAATTAACTTTTTAAACAAAAAATCTCAAATATTTTATTTTTGGTTGAACATTTACCTTTTCTATTTGAAATTAAAACTATTTGCTTAAAAATTTTATTAGTTGTTGAAAATTCAACAATTTTGTTTAAAAGTCACATTTCTTGGTTAGAAATTTATTTAATTGTTCAAAATTTGAAGTACTTCTTAAAAAATGTATATATTTTTGTTAAGATTCACATCATTGGCTGAACAAACTATTACATTTAAAAAAAATTAATGTACCGTGATAAAAAATCATATTTTGGGCTGAGCGTTAATTTTTTTAAATAACCGCTTGGGCCTAAAAAGTTAATTTGGTTTCTTTAAACATTCAGAAATTTGATTGAAAATTAGACTTAGTTAAAAATAAATTTTTTTGTTTGAAAATTATATTTTTTGTTTAAGTTGAACCATTTGGTTAAAAAGTAAGCTTTTTTGGTAAAAAATTAATTTTTTTTGTGCCAATATAATCTCCCAGCGATTATTAATTTTATTATCAAATAATCATATCTTCGGGTTGAACATTCAACCGTTTTGCAGACATTTCGCCCTTTTAGCTGCAATAATCAAGAATTTTATTGAAAAATCATTTATTTGGTTGAAAACTCGTTTTTCTGAAAATTATTTTTCTCACTGAAAAATTAATTTTTTTGGTTTAAAATTCATCTGATTTTTACTTTGGTTAAAAAATTTTACTTTGGTTAAAAATGTAACTATTTTGTTAAAAATTTGGAACTTTTGGTATAAAATTAATCTTCATGCTGGAAAATTGAAAATTTGATTATTTTTATAAAAATTCGTTTTATCGAAAATAATTCTACTTGAATGAAAATTCATGCCTATTGGTTAAAAACATAAATGTTTCAGTTCAAATTAATCTGATTTAGTTCAGGATTCAAAATAAAATATTCACATTAAAACATTCGGTTCAAAATTAAATTTTGTATTAAAAATTAATATTTTTAGTCTAAATGTGTCTATTTAGTTAAAACTGTTATTGATTTTTTATGAAAAATTGAAAAATTAGCTTTTTGGTCGAAAATTTATTTTCTTTAAAAAAAATTCATTTTCCGGTTGAAATAATTTGTATAAAAATTTATATTTTTTAAAGATTCCCCTTCTTGATGGTAAATTGAATTATTACGTTTAAAAGAAATAGTCTTGTGGAAAATTAATCTCTTTGGTTAAAAATTTATCCGCGTTCATTAAAAGTGCAACCGTCTAGTTTTAAATGAATGTATTTTGGATCAAAATTCGTGTTTTTGGTAGAAAACTAGTCTTCTTGTTAGAAGATTCATCTTTTTCGTTAAAAATTTAACTTTTTGTTTAAAAACTAAGCTTTTTTTATTAAAAAATGTAACTGCTTGGTTGAAAATTAAATGCATGTCTTCATCTGTAATTTTTTTGTCAAAATTCTTTTCGTTGAGAATTTATTTTTTTACTTATAAATGCAACTCTCTGGTAAATCCCTGAGATATTATTTATTTAAAATTGGATAAAAACGCTGCCAATAATTAAGAACTACAATTATCTGAAAAACGGATAATTTTTATCCGGCTCATGATAAAAATTATCTATCTTCTAGATAATGAATTGTTTCTTAAAAAGCTACAACAAATATTACGTCTCCGAGATATTATTTATACGAAGTTGAATAAAAACTATGCAAACGAATTATTAATTAATTTATTAATTCGACGAATTTTTATCCGCCACGTAAAAAAAATTATTTTACTAGAAACAATTTATTTTTCCATTAGCATTCGATATGTTATATAAAATTATTTTATTTTAAACAATTCACTCTACCATTATCATCCGACTTTTGCGGAAAATCAACCTTTAATACGATGTATGATTTAAAATAATTTTTTTAGAAACAATTCATTCTACCATTATCATCAGAATTTTGCGGAAAAACACGCTATTATTCGATACGGTATTTTAAATTATTTTATCAGAAACAATTCAATCTACCATTATCATCCGACTTTTGCGGAAAATCACCCTTTAATACGATGTGGTTTTTAAAATAATTTTTTTAGAAACACTTCTTTCTATCATTATCATCCGAATTTTACGGAAAAACATCCTATTATTCGATATGGCATTTAAAATTATTTTATTAGAAACATTTTATTCTTCCATTATCATCCGACTTTTGCGGA
>JAAAKG020118533.1:0-15163 GCA_010014905.2 Druon quercuslanigerum
TAGTTAAATAAATTTTTATTTCATTTTCTGCCATAATATTTGATAGTAAATGATCCAATTAACTTATCTTTTAGGAAATTGATAGAATTTCCTGGATTTCCATCCTGCAGTTTTAAGTTTCGTGGTAAAAACTTTGATAAACTTTAAAAAGTAAATGATATGGTTATATGGCTATGCGTATCAAAAGTTCGTAATATACTGAATTTTAATAGAAATAAATATAAAAATTCGTTAAAATCGTTTTAAAAACTCCAAAAGCACGATAATTATTTGAGACTTCAGAAGTGTCATTGCATTAAATTAAATGAAAATATGTTTCCCTTCAGGCGTAGGCTGAATTCAGTTGGATCCGAAATAATAAATATAGACCCCATCAATGTGCCCACCCGCACCTCTGATAACCAATGCAGGGCAGTGTCGCATAACGTGTGTACGCTTTCTATGAAACTGTGAATTGGAAGTTTCGAGCGAGTGCAAGCCTGAAGGGTGCTTTAAAATGAAAAGTTAATGACTTGTGACCGGAGATCATTTCGAATGTCCATACATCGGGGAGAGTGGTCAATGGTAATTGTTGACCAACACGGTCACGCATCGATAGGGGATGACGTTCGAGTTAGGGTTCCTTGATTTATGTTCTTTGCGTCGTTCTTCCTCATTGGTTTCAACCATGCTAACCATCAGGATCATTCAGATGACACAAGACATGTAAATAAATTTATCCGCAATAACAGATTTCACGTAATGGATAATTGTTAGCTGTATAAGTGATTCCAAATATCACCCGATTTTTCCTTACTTGTTTCTAGATTTTTGATCAAAGTGAATTTTCAACACCAATGTGAAAAAAAATCAATTATGCATTTTCATTCAAATTCTAAGAAAATTTAAAACCAGGAGAAATGTATGTTTATAAAATTATACTTTTCTACTTAAGCAGAATGAAGACCTTAAGTGTTGCTTATATAATTTTCATATCCGACGTAGCATCTCTTGTATAGTACGTAAAGTCTCTTCTTGCTGCGTTCCAGCAACGCAAGTTTATAGCTTCATGCATCCGTGTTACATTAATTCCCGCTTTATTGCGCTTTATTACTGCATCTGCGTAACGTTGAAACATAGCCCGAGGACGACTGAATATTTCGCTAAAACTGTATGAAATCCGGAAAGAGTTTCCGGTGCTCCAGACAGATCAAAAATTTAGAACCGAGACTCATGTGCCAAGTATTTAATTACTGGGAAATATTTAAAAATTGGTTAAATTGCGTTAACTTCCTGCGCATTTTGGGCGACTAATGTATTAAACGTTCTCGGGCGAGTGAAGTAAAATATTGTTAGAAAATTCTTGCTGGACAAATTTCCTTAATTTCATTTGAATTTCCCTCTGAATTATTTCAAATAATCCTAAATCTTATTTAAGTTATTTTAAAATAATATCTGAATGCACCTATTCTTCAAAATATAAACTGAAAAAAATCCGAAGAATTATTGTTAGATGAATCATATTTATTTTATAATTATGATTAATATAATAATTATTAACTGAAATACAAAGTATTTTTTCCGTTATCTAAACTTTTCACGACGCCGGGTTTACCTGTGGTCAATCTTCCTGATTTCTTTCAGAAAGAAACGCTTAGAGTTACTTTGTGTAAAAGAACAAAAAGCGGGTGAGAATATTGCGTGATACGAATTCGCCTTAAGGGCAGTCGCACGCATTGAAGTGGGAGAAGGCGCAAGGAAGAGTTGACGTAAAGAATGAAAAGAAAAGTAAATTAGTAAATGTTAAGAAGACTTTCGTGTAAAAGTCAATAGAGCTGATTATTCTCTGTTCTTCTTCTTTAGTTTTGTGTAGTGGGCTTCTTCTTAGATTGGCGAACATGCATCCTTAATGCGCAGAGAGAGAAACGACAAGGGAAACTTCCCTAGTTCCGTGTTCAAGACGATTAGCCTTCAACTCTTTGCACGAATGTTGTTTTTTTTCTCGATTGCCCCTCCCATTTTTTCAAATAGCGACTTAAACTTTTATAGGCAATTCAAGTAGGAAAATAAATCGTAAAATGTATTGAGGATTCTTTCTTTGTTCTGTTGCATCAAATCATTCAGGCATGGTCTTTCTTTCCCTTATTTTTGTGTGTATTTTTACCATGTAGCATCCTTTTTACAATGCCATATTGTTATTGCGCTTCTTCTGACCATCTCCACGCTTACGAACACTCCCAGTTTCTTTACTAAAAACCCCTTATGCCGATATAACCATCCCATGCCACACATATCTCTCTCATCAATCCATATTAAACAACTATCACTCTCCATTTATCTTTATTGATCAAAATCCTAATTCCCTCAACATAATTTCCTATCCAAGTAGCCCCTCACTACACAATACATCCATAGATTCCTCTTCAATCGTCTTCTCTGATCCTTTATACCCCCTCCTTTACTATTCCATGTTGGTTTTCTCCTACTTTTGGACCTTCTATCGTACATTCTAACATTTTTCCTATGCTCTCTGATATACCTCTTGATCTCTCCCAGTGCCTCTCAAACCCTTACACACTGTAGGCATCAATTCCTCTCTTATAAACCCATATGTCTCTATGCCATCAGCTCATTTCTACGTTACTTTTTCTACCCTTTCACCCGTCCCATAATCCATTACATTCATCATTTTCTGCCCCCGCTGACCCTCCATACCCTCTTTTGTACTCTCTCTCATATTAATGGCAACGTAGCTTCTACCTGTCACCCTCTTTCTCACAATAAATTTCATCACTACTCACTTCCTCTCCATCAACCTCTTTCTCACCCTTTCCAAACCCCTTTCTCCACTTTGACCAGCTCAGTCTGTTTTAAGTGATTCTCTACCCCTCACAACCTGTTCGAAATGCTTCTCTATTCCTCACACACCGTATCGATCACGAAGTCTCTAGTAAATCTATATACCCCTGTGCAGTAGCATTATACCTACTCTTTATACCCCTTCACTTTGCCCATACTTCTTATAATTTATCATTTCGACCCTCTCTGACTATCTCTCTTATATACCCATGGACATCTTCCATTAATCATTCCCCACCTTATTTTCATATTTCTTCCTCAACTTTTCCAAACCCCTTTATCCATTTCAACCATCACGACCTATTATAGGTGCCTGTCAACACCTCACACACTGTAACCATTACCCCCTCTCTAATATACTTATATATTTTTGCCACACTTCTACTCTGTGCTGTCCAGTTTTTTCCCTTCCCATACTTCTTCCCTTTTTGGCTTTTATTCAAAGCTCTCCATCTCCCTTTATCCTACACATTTCTTTCCTCCTACCTCTTTATCCTTTTCCTCGCTCTCTCCCAGATACCAAACACTCTTCTCTATTTCTACCCTCTTTAACATTTTTCATTAATATCACCCTTCCGCTAGGCATACACTTTCTTCTACCACACTCCTGCATCCTTTTTCTTACCCTCTTACCTTTGTAACACTCATACCCCCCCCCCCACACACACATACCCATGCACATGCGTCAAATGTACCCTTTATATTTTAGCTGTTTTCAAGAAAATCGACATTGAAATATTCGACATAGGCGATATAGAGTTTGATGGAAAATGTTTAATGATGTATGAAAAAAGTTTTCCTAAAGAAGAAAGTTTCTGTTTTACAAAAAATATAATAAGGTAAAAAAAGTCCGTTTTTGCGTGAAGAGGGGAATTTAAAACATTATTATTCGCATAATTGTTAAGACTATTGAATGAAATTATATTCCTAAAAATTTGAATGAATAAAAAATAAAGATAAAAAAGTAGAAGAAATGCAGGTGGCCAGAATCGAACAAAGAAACTTCTAAATATGAAGCCGAAGCGCTACTGTCTGAGCTACCGGCAGTTTCGGCAGTCTTTTTGAATAAACTGTACGTGGCTGTCGAGAATATTTCAATGTCTATCTTTTTGAAAACAGCAAAAAAGTGTATATTACTGATTTAGGAAGTTAATAATTGGGCAATGAGCTTTCGTGAAAAAACTTATCAAATCAAACTAGTAGAGTCCCCTACATCCTTTGTAAGGCTTTTTATGTAGTGATTGTATGATGTAACTTTAAGATGGTCTTCTTATTTACTTTGTAGCCCCTCTACTATCACTTGACTAGAAATCAAGACTGAAGAAACTTGAATGACGGAAAAAAAAATTTGGATCTCGACAGAAGAAGTTTATTGCGCTAACGTACATGTAAAGACCAGCGACCCGTGAAACTCTCGTAAATTTTCGATTCATTAACTGCCGCGAAAAAAGCGTTTCTTCCGCGTTTTTTTTCATCCGACGGTTCGGAATATCGGATTAAACTGGCCGTATCGTGAGCGAGGCGTTGTGTGTGGCCATTGGTAATTTCAACGCGCATTTTCTGCCGATTACATTGTCGTTTGTAAAAACTGCGGTCCACACGCACCAAAAACGTCGGATCTCCCCACGGATCGTACATCATGCTGAAAATAATTACAGTAGCTTATGCAAACTAGGGGATGTTGAGTAAAAATATTATCTAGCTTCAAGGACAAAAATGTTAAAGTTAAACATTAAACCTATAGAGAATTTTCATTAATAGAATAAGTTCTTTTTGATGAGATTCTTTCCCCAAAGAACTAATTTTTCCATACACAAAGCCTGTAAAGACAAAATATAATGTAACAATTCAAAATAAAACAAATAAGTTACTTCTTACTATAAACAAAGTTCAAGCTTCGCAGCTGGAAGCTAATTTGGAAACAGAATGTCTTAATATAATCAGTGCAGGAAGATGTTAATTAGCAAATGGAAATAATTTTAATTAATGTCGTTACCTCGAAACGTAGAAGCTTCGCTGTCAGATAATACTTTGTTAAAGGGGGGCGTGCGAATTCAAAGGCAACTTGAACAATACGATCGGGACATATTGTTACGTATCCGGGCTATTCTGATTTAAATTTTCGGGCTTTCCATTTAACGGTGCGATACTGAGGCGTATAAATGCTTCAGTAACAGGAAAATTTATACGTGGGTCATTTCACTGTTAATCGCTGTTCATTGTTGATCCTACACTCTCTTTCTAAATCTATTCAATTTATATCATCGGAAGAATGGTAATTACCAATCGTAATATAAACAATGTTACAGAATGTGATGATTCGAGGAATTGTTCATGCAATTATTGGAAATCTTCACTTTAACAAAACTGGTTTATTGATTGCATGTATAAAATGAATATTTTAACAACAATTGTTTACAGTATCGAGGTATGACTCACACCCATTAAATTTCTGGAATGTTTTCAAATGTGGCATTTGGAATGCACTTTTAAATTTCGGAATTTTCTACAATATGTTTGAATTTAATTGATCATTCTTTTTTTTTAATTGTTGTTCTAAAGTTCTTGAATATTTCAGTGTTTTCTAAAACATTTGCAATGTTCACGACGTATGCCAAATGAATCGCAGAATGTTATAAAATGTTCTAGTATGTTCTGGACTTTTCTAGCAGATACTGAAAAATTCTTGAATGATCTAGAGTCATCGGGGCGAGTTTTATATTATTCTGGTGTTCAGTTCTGGTAGGTTTTAAAATTGTATAGATTATTCTAAAAATTTTCATCGGAATATTATTATTATATAATATTTTGATGAGTCTAGATTCATCTGAAACACACTCCTCTATGGAATATTCGATTTTTGAAACACAAGCAAATTTGGATTAAACTGACCGTAAAACTCCTATTTTAAATCTTAAAGTTAGATTTTCTAAATGAAATAAAATGTAGTATATTTTCTGGTAATCAGCTACACAATTATAAATCTATTATCCCAGTAAATCATAAAAGAATATGCAAAGAATTTTCGAGTGTCGAAAGACAAAAAAATATCAGATTTTTAAATACAATCAAATTTGAGTTAAACTGACCAAAAACTCCTCTATTCAACAATCAAATTCAAATTTCTAGCGGAACCTAAATAACAACTCTCTCTGTTTTTCCACTATCAAGAAATATTACCCCAATGAGTCAGAACAAAATTTAAAAAAATAAAAATTTGCGAGTTCGAATGATAACAATATATGTATATGAATTTCGAAATACAGTGAAACCATTATGGTAATATATAATACTATTAAAAACGATGAAGCCAGTGAATAAGGAAACAATTATAAACAGAATTTTTGACTATCGGAAGACAAAAAATCTTTCGATTTTTGAAAAACAACCAATTTTAGATTAAACTGATGGTGAAACTTATCTATTAAACCTTAAAGTTTAGTTTTCTGATTGAATCCAAATTTTGTTTGAAATACAACAAAATTTGGTTAAACTGAACGAGAAACACCGCTATTGAGTATGGAAGTTAAATTTTTCAGATGAAAATAAATCATATACATTCTATGGTCTTCCACTATCAAAATATATTATTTCGATTAATTTAAACAAAATTATAAATAGAATTTTCGAATATTGACAGTTAAAACTTTGATATTTTCGAAATATAGGCAAATTTGGATAGATCAGTCTGTGAAACTCTTCTATTAAATCTTGAAGTTAAATTTTGTAATTGAACCCAAATTACGTAACTTTTTTGGTATTCTGCTATGAAAAACGATTAATCCAGTGAATACAAAAAAAAACTGTAATTTGGAGACAAAATGACCGTGAAACTCCGTTATTGAACTTTGAAGTTAAATCTTCTAATTAAACCTAAATTATGTACCTCTTCTATCAGAAAATATCAAAAACTATCACCCTATTGAGTCAGAATAAAATAATTTAAACAATTCTTGAAGGTTGAAAGACAGCACATTTGTTTTTACGAAATACAATAAAATTTGGCCACTATTGATCGTGATACCCCTCTATTGAACTTTGAATTTTAATTTTCTGATTAAGCTCAAATTACGTCCCATTTCTGGTCTTTCGCAATCAAACAATATTATTCCAGTCAGTCATAAAGATCAGAAAAAGTATTTTCGAGAAAAAATATATGAAATTTCGAAATACAACAAAATTTGATCAAATCTAAACGTAAAACTCGGTTGTTGAACATTGAAGTCAAATTGTCTGATTAAACTCAAATTATGTATATTTTTGGTATTTCAGTATCGAAAACTTTTACGTCAAGAAATTAGAGAAAAATTATAAATAGAATTTTGCGCGTGTAGAAAGAAACAAAAAATTAGATTTTAGAAACACAACGAAATTTAGTCACAAAGATGACAGTGAAAATCCGCTATTGAACCAAGAAGTTAGATTTTCTAATACAACCCAAATTATGTACCTTTTTTGGTCTTTAACTATCAAGAACTATCACTCCAATAAATCAGATAAAATTATTTACAGAATTTTTTAGTGTCGTCTGACGAAAAATGTTAAATATTCGAAAAACAACCAAATATGGATAAAAGTATCTGTGAAACTCCATTATTGAGCTTAGAAAGTTATATTTTTTAATTCATCTCAAATCAATTTGCTTTCCTGGTCTTCCACGATCAAAAAATATTACTTCAGTGAGTCAGAAAAAAATTGTAGAAAGAATTTTCGACTGCCAACTGCATTTTTTAAGCGGTTTGTTTAAGAATGCGCCTTTATATTGTTCTATTTAAGTGTCTCCAAAGAAACCATTCTAGGTCTTCAGAGGTTTATGTTAAAGTTCAAGTGGCTCCCAGATTTTCCTGTGATATGTACTTCTGTATTATGACGTAAGAGGTGAATCTTGTGAAATAATCAAAGGGAGCCGAGTCACAAAATTAGGTTTGTTAAAACTGTTTTTACTAAACGTCATGCTTTAGGTTCCTTATGAATATTTTATCATTTTGGTTCTCTTTTAAGCAAGAGAGGTTCCTTTTTGTTGCAGCTCTCTTGGAACCAAAAATTGGTTTTAATCGAAACCCCAGTTTTTATTAAAACATGCCAATACATGACAAAAATTCCGCATCAAATAGCGATGGGACTTCAGATATTTGAAGCACCTGCTTCAAACGAATAATGACATTGGTTGCGTGACATGATAATAATAGGCAGTTTCAGTCTGCTTCCGATAAAAGAGCAATATGGTGTTTTGCGGTTTTGCGGGCGCGAGCTGACTGCGCCGGGCTTACGGTCTAAATTTGATAGTTCATTGTTAACCGAAAGTACCTTTGCAAACCCAACGCCAGTATATGCTGTATGATGTTGTATGTTATATGCTTTATGCTATACGTTACATGCCATTTCTACTCGCCGCGTACAGTGACCGCATTAAGTGTCAGTGATGAACGTTCAAAGCAGCCGAGAATGAAACAATTTCACGGGATTCGTGTGTAAACCGAATCGAAACATATGACGCGATGGAGAATCAAAATTGGAGGGAAAAAAATAATCCGGCACGAGAGACCGAAAGGCCGTACCGGAAGGATACTGCGGTGCAAATTAGCAGGATCCTGCCTCGAAAGGATTTTTGACGTGTGGACTTTTATTGGAGGGTGAATTCACGCATCGACTTCCGTTGAACATTATTGCCAAGACAGGAACCAATCTTTTCAACGGATATTTGAAATTTGGTAACAGTCTGTTGTTATTTAAATCAGAATTGTACCAAACGGAAATCAATACAGAAACGCTTTTTTCTTCACGCCACAAGTGTTTCTTTTCGAATTTCATATGGTTCCAATAAAAATGTACTTCATAGGATGAATTTGGCAATAAATTTCAAATAAATAGGTTTGTTAAAAATAAAACTTCAATCTATTTCAACTCTATTTCTTTCGACAATATTCTTGAACAATAATGTCAACATTAATAAGAGATATTCCTTACTAAAAAGCATCTTAGAAAAGGGCTTATTTATTACAAATACTTGATTTAGGCATAAGGCGATCCACACGTACATCTGGTGTAGAGAAAATAGCCGAGGAAATTGCGGATGGAAGAATAAGAAAACTATAGTCTGTTCCCTGAGAGAAGACCCTACAGACGCGCATGTGAGTTTCCTAATTTTTCTTTTAAATAGTATGAATGATTTTTACGAGATGTTAGTCATAAAAGAAAAGGACCTCAGTGCGCGTAGGTCTCGAGTTACAGGGGTCTAGGTCAGTGGTCAGAAAACTTTTTGCTCAGTCTTCATGTATGGCCAGGCCCATCCCGACTTAGTTTTTTCTTCTACTTTTCGGTCTATTCAAGAAACTTTTAATTTTTCAACTAGCGATTTAAAAATAGCATAATCAGCATCTACCAATTTTTCCGATTCCAAATGATACATTACTTGGCTAGAAAAGTTGGAAATGTGAGGAGTTTAATATCATGAAACATTAGCTTCATATTCAATTAATAATAAATACTCCTCAAATTTTCAATGTTCATAGACAAATTACATGTCTTTAGAATCAGACAAAATACGTCGATTCCAAATATATAACTTTTTAATCGCTGATTGCGAAATTCAGAATTCTTTAATCTCCCATTTTTTCCATTTTCCAACAAAGGACCCCTGAGAAAAGGGATGGCCTGGCCAAGCTCGCAGGTACTGCCCTGAAAGTAGGTAGTAGGGCAGCCAGGGCAGGCTACCCTGCCCTGGGTTAAAAAAATAATAATCCTGAAATCCCAGACCTGAAAGTAATATATTCAGAATGTTGAAATTATTCCGATTCCAACGATATGTAATTTGTACATAAGGTTTGAAAATTGGGGAAGTATATGTACTTTCTATGTAATTTCAACTTAATTTCTATGTAAGTAATATATCATTGTAATCGGAAAAATTCGTTGACACTGATTATGATATTTTCAAATCGCTAATTTCATTACAATTTTTTTTTAATTTCCTTACTTTGACCTGCCTAAGGACAAAAGTGTCCGTCAGTCTCGTAAATCAATCTAGGAATTTTTTTCATGAAGTCGAAGAGCTTCATTTCAGATTGGTGGAAACATCTGAAGAAATTCCGCCTTCTTGAAGAATTAAACAATGGGCTGCGCGAAGAAAACGAAATTGTTCGTTCTGTAGGGTCATCTCTCAGCGAACAGAGTATAGTCAAAGATAGAATCGTCATGAGAGGTTCTGAATGAAATACTTTCCCAGTCTCTAAAATAAACTTGAATCAAGGATGGAAAAGAAAGTGGGCCAAAAAAAACGAAACAAACACGAATTAAAATAGAAAATTTACAGAAACCGGGACTCATGATCTGCCGATGTATATTTATATTTAATTTATTTATTTTATCGTAGAGAATTGGTTTCTTTCCAAAATTATTATAAATTTGTCAAAAATTAATCTTTTTGCCAAAACTTGAAGCGAAATTGGAATTGCAATAAAAACACAAGTGTTACCATTTTTAATCTTTAATTTTCATAATATTAAATATTTCATAATACCTCGTGTAGGAATATTATTAGGGATCCGGACGGATAGCCCCTGTTTATACCGTGCGCTGGTCGGGGAATCCGGCCGGGATCCGGCTAAAAACGTCACGGTAAACTGGCCCGATCCCGGCTGCAATACCAGCCGGGATCCGGTCGAGTAATCCGGCCACAGAGCGGTTAAAAAATGTTGCTCCAGGCGAGAAATTGGTAACTTGTTTTGTCTTTTAAGGCTCATCGTAAAGCATACGGTGAACTTTAAAAGTCAAATTTTAAGAAAATTGGAGTAGAATTTCAATATCTGATGATAGAATCTTGTAGCAATTCGGAAACCACGTGGTAATTTAAGGTTAGGAAGAAAGAAAGAAAAAAATGTATACAAAACAGTATATTTTAATTTAAAATAATAATTATTCGCGCACTAAATGGGGTTTTCAAACTAATTACTGAAATAAGGTGAATTTTAATTCTGAGTCTCGATTTTATTTGCGAACTTCAAAGAGGCGACGCGACGTGAGTGCAAGGAGCATCCACGTTCCAGGTGTGAAACTGAAAATTACTGAGTGTCTATGCAGACGCCAGACGAAGTAGGCGCTATATATGGCGGTAAATTTGAAAGCGTACAGACTAAAAATTATCTGAAAATAGAAAATTAAAAAAAAAAATGTAAAATTTATGCTGTTACACATAGCAGAATCAATAACAGTTTCATTTAAAAAGATAAATGATATATTGCAAAAAAATTCAATTTTTTTATATGAATTGAGAAAAGCTTATGTAAGCCTATTAAATACATCAATCGAACTTTTTCATCATAAAGAATAAATATAGTACTTAAAATATTGCTATATTTCTAAAATTATGAAATAAACTGATTCCTCTTGGAAAAATTAAGAAATTTGGTACGCATGGTGTTGCTTTATTCCTAAAATTTCCAAAAATGTTTACTTATAATCAAAACATTAAAAGCTTCAAAAAATTTTCAAGGTGAAAATTTCTGTGTGGATATAGTAAAATTGATAATAACATTCTAAAAAACTATATCAACTAATGCCACTTTGTGTCTAAAAAAATTTTAATTTGTAGCCCAGGTGGATAAAATATTCACGCTTTATACATAGTGGAAGAACTTATGTATGATTTTCCAAGTCCAAATGTGTCTGCGTTGAGTCTCAGTGGGCGAGCACCGCGGACGTCAAGACTCGCTGCTAAGGCAACTGAAATTCGGCGCAGACACGGTTGGACATTTTTTTGTCGTATCTCCAGAAGCCGTGAAGATTTTTGATGTATTGTTGGCTTAAGGTAAAGATAGGACTTCGAAGACTAATTGTTATGAATTTAAAATGTTTACTATAACTATCGTAAATCATACCAGAAGTTTAATTCGAGGCAAAAAATTCAAGAAGGTCTACAATTTTTTTTAAAACTTCTCACGCAGTATATTCTCTCCAAAAACTTATAAAAATTACTTGTATTGGTACTCAATTGATGCGTAATTTGATAAACTTTCTAACAGTTTTTTTTAAAAACGCTTCTCGCCCCACTTTTGTACAAGTACACAGAAAAAAAAATGTTAAGCTATATTACCTAGAATTCTTTCTATCCTAGTCAGAAAGTATCGCTGGATTTCGTCTTCCTGAATAGTTAGCTTTATTGGACAGATTTTCTTGCAAATAAAATATAGAAACAGTACCTACAAAATTGAGATGTCATGCCTATATTTCTATTGCTAAACAAGTATAGGAGTCACACCTAACTAGGTTCAGCTAGACATTCTAGATGGAAAATATAGCTAAACTTGACAGCCTATCTAGCTCCGTTTTCTAGCTGAAGAGCCTATAATTTTTCTAGCTAATACGCCGATATATTTCTATGTATGATGACACAAAAATATAACAACCGTACATATAAATACTTAAATCTTTATTTATGTATTAGATGCATACAGGACTTAAAAATTGAAAATCTTAAATTGAAAACAACAAGTTATAATCAAAACATATCAATATTTACAATAGGACGTATCAAAAAAAAGTTGTAAAAAACTTTTTGAGGTTATACGCTCACTGATAAAAGAAAACTCACCTATCTTTGAAAACTTTAATATAATTCTTGAGGTTCCAGCTGATCAAAATATCTCTTATTTCATCATTCGTTTCCATCATTGTCATTGATTTACTGTTTAGATTATTCATTTTTTGACTCTCACAGTCCTTGCAATTACGGAAAGGCCGGGCGTTAGTGTTGTGCGAACTAATGCAAGGTGGTAATTATTATCTTAAAACTGATGTTACTAATTACTTTGAGTTCATGTTTACTTGTAAATATAAATTTCTAATGTTACAATAATCGTATTGCCACAGTATCTAAATTTTCTAGGTAGAACAATATAGCTGCTGCGTCTAAACGGATTAACTGTACGAAGAAACTAATTATAGCAAATATGCTGTTTGATTATGACTGCTAGAATGCTTAGCAAATAAAGATAGAATTATCTCCCAAATTTTCTGTCTTCAGGAGATAGACGGTTTATATATCTTAGCTATCTAGTTTGCATTTCTACATAAACTTTATTGCAAATTCAGCTATATCTCCCTAGCAATATATTTCTAGCTGCAACAACTATACCATTTTTTATAGTGTAATCACGTTTCAAATTCAACAGTGATTTTTAATAGTACTTTTGCTGATCTGACCGACAATTTCCGACGGTAGGATAAATTTTCCGAATTATTGAAATTTTATCTCGCAACGCTGGTGTGAACATTTAAGAATATTCGGGAGTTAAGGCAGAATTCAAATGAAAATAATTGGTAAAAATTGAAAGTTGATTACCGTTTAAGGGCTGTTGATTTATGTTATAGTTGATGGAACGGCGAGTAGACGCGTCTGGCGCTAAGCCCTCGAGGCATGCTTATTAATTCATTTTAATACCAGATAATAAGATAGATTCTATACGAAGGACGTTACTCATTTCAAAAACAGTTTTTCTCCTCACAATCTGCCGACATGGCACGAAGACATAATTTCTCTCGTCGCGCCGCGGTAATCGAGTTGGACATAGGTAAGCGTGCGTAACAAACGAGCAGAACGGACTTAACATTAATATCTTGGACAAACGACGTCCGACTAAACTTTCCCGGCCTGAATCGTATTTTCCCTGTGACTCTTGGTCCACGCCGTAAAATTAAAAATTCATTAATTTGTCCACAGGGGCGTTTCTTGTCGGGAGTGAAAAATTGGCTTGTATTTATTTACTCGTTAGTCTAGCCTGGTGCTGGCGCATCATGACTGCCACTTTACCGTGACACATTACACCTGTTATTAATATGTCTTTCTCCTTTTCAACATTGCGCGGTTTAAAAACAGTACGGGAAACCTTTGAATACGAAAGCCCGGAAATTCGCCGGAAAGGTGTAATTTCAATTTATAGTTGCGAGTGATTAGAAAGGGAGCGAGAAAAAAGAGTGCGAGTCTGGCGTTATAAGGGCTAAACTTCTAATGACTTCTGACAGCGAAAAAATTATTTTCATTTCGTGTTTTACTCGAACCTGACATTAAAGCCTCCGTAGTTTCGATTTAATAGGAGGCTTCTAGCGACGGAAACTTCCGGTCCATTCTGACCTCGTTAAAAAGTTGTTTTATGGCTTTGTCGAGCATCTCCAAAGTGGCTTCGGTTTTTTGTTCTTCAAAAGCTACCCTAGTTTACTCCTTATATTGCCAGTGGGTGGGCCGAGTTATGATTCTAAATGCCACTCTGTTAGCTACATTGAAAACTAGATCTTGACTCAGAGAATATTTACCTGATGCATACAATTTATATGAGTGAGAAATGAAGTATCATGATAGCGACCTCGGGAATTAAGGTAAATGATTTTTTGAATAATATAAATTTCACTGCTTATAAGAGCCGTTTACCTTTCGGGGCAGGCGTGACTCACTCGGTGGGGAAGGGAGTAGTTTGAAGAAGGGGTTATAGAATTTTAGATTGATCAATAATTCTCGAATTATTTATTTAAATAACGCGGTCGTTCCGCCACACTGATCCGAGCCAGGTTGCTAATCAATCTCCCTAGTAATCACCCCAAGTAAAGATCCTTACAAAGTCGTCATGTAAGGTTCCCCACTTGGGTCCATTGGTATCCAAAGTCTTTTGTTTCAGGCGTCATTCACTCTACTGATACTCTTTTTATTAACAATTTATCGCCATCATTTTTTCTCCTGGCGCATACTTCTCTAGATTCTTTAACGTCCATGCATTTTTTCATGCAGGCTCTTGTGTTTCTGTCGCTTCTTAAGTCTCTTATAACTAGGGTCTCATTCACACATTCTAATCATTTTCCGCGGTCTGCCTCTGGGCACGCTGCCACTTACTTTACCTTGATACACTTGTTTCGTTAGTCATTCATCTTCCATTCTCTCAACATGCCCGAACCATCTTAACCGATTTCTTTCCCATGTGTCAACTAGTGTCTCTTCCGCATCACATATTATGCGCAAGAATCTCATGTCAACCGCGTTAATTTTACTCTTATCTTTACTCTATTTAGCCTTATTAGATATATTTTTACTTCTGATAAAGGAGCCTGCTCTACCAATAACCTTCTTACCTTCGTTTATTAAATAAGCTACCTAGGTATACGAATTTCGTAACTTGTTCAATTCTCTCAGCGTTAAATACAATGCTGCATATTGTTTTCTCACTCTTTCCTTCAGACGCTATAGTTTTTGTTTTATTCACGTTAATTTTGAGGCCAATGCTCTTCATGCTTGCATTCAATTTATTCAACATTCTTTGCAAATCTTCGATAGATTCTGCCA